>VXAX01003037.1:176086-215161 GCA_013399835.1 Leptocoma aspasia | reverse complement strand
TTATTTTTTGCGCTTTTGGTCAGTGAGAGGCTATGCAGATCAAAGAATTATAGTACCAGGTTGAGTCTTTTAGCTGTCTGCTTTACTTCTGTCTTATTTCTACTTCCCTTGAGTCTCAGCAACAGCCACCCCTCCAGCAACAGCTAAGATACAATTCCTGCATTTCCCATAAGTGAAATCATTGTGGGATAGCTCTGAAAACCAGTGACCACTTCAATTTTATTATCTATATATATATGCATATATATATATATGCATATATATGTATGCATATATATATATACACATAGATATATATATACAAATATGTATCTATCTATATGTGTGTACAAATATATATGTGTATATATATGTATATAAACAAAGTCCTAAAAACTACATTATATTTCTTCTTTGAGTTGCTGTGTAAAGGTAATTGCTGTAATTGCTTTCCATGTGTTTAGTTTTTTTTATTTTTTACAGTAGAGCCCATCATACAATGACATTTTAGCATGAGCTCATTAGAGAAATTGGAAATGATTAATCAAGACTCCTTACTCTTTTTCTCCTCTATGACTTATGTGCTACACCAGCAAAAAAATCATAATTTAGAATTATAGGGGAGCTGCCACTCATTAGTCTCTCCAGGTTTTTGGATACATTACCAGACTTCACCTCTTAGTGGTTTAATAGAGTTTGAAAGCTTTTTTTGTCATTAGATTTCAGTGCTTCTGCCAACATGTGAATTTGTTGCCTTGTTTATAGTTAAATTGCCAAGTCAGGCTTTAAGCCTAAGAGAGAGTTTTGGAGGGCAGCACTGCAGCTGGAGGGCTGTTACTGAAAGCAGCACAAAGTGAGGGTGGCCCCAAGTTTCTCCACTGATCCGTGCAAGGACCAAATCTCATGGAACAGTGAGCCAATGACCTCCGTGGAGGTTAAAGAAAATTAAATTTTAAGTATCCTGTGGTTCTTAAATATAATTGCAACCATTTCTACACCTGAAAATAACATTTTGTCAATTTGTCAGTGTGTATTTATTGTCTGACTATAGCTGCTGTTCTCCACCACAGGACTGCGTAGCTAGTTGGGTAGAAACCAAATATAATGATACACAGTTGGTGTGGTATTATATCATGTTGGTTTTGGGAAGGACAGGACTTCAGCAGGAGCGGCTGCAAACCACTTCAGTTGTGGTTTAACCATCACCAAATAGGTATTATATAGTATTAGTTATCAACATTTCAGGCCAAATTTCTCTTGGTTCCACATCTGCCCAAAAGATTTATCCAAGCTATGTTTAAGGTGACAGCACAATTATATCAGGCAGGGTCTCCAAGGTGAGGAGACATAACCACCAGCCCTGTACCAATGTCTCAGGCAGCCTGCAGCATTGCCTGGGCACTATGGTTACATGTGTGAAGTGCTCCTTTATCATCAAAAACTGCTATTTAAACTGGAATGACCAACAGAATTAGTTTTACACTGGATTTTTTTTACATTTGGATAGATAGGTAGATAGATAGATAGATAGATTTAGATTAGAGTTTCCACGTAATCTGTGCTTTTGATCATGAGAATTTTAATTTGCCTCATTGCCCTTCCTATTATCCATATTAAAAGAAACAAAAAATCGGCTTCCTATAAAAGGGCAGCAGCAAGCTGAGCAGCCCATGTCCAAGATTCCCTCCCTATGGAAACACTCAATTAGTTAAAGGGACTGACCAAAATCATGAAACCAATATGCATATGTAAGAGTGTATTTCATTCCTAGACAGATGCTCTAATTCAATAGTAAATAGATTTTAATTTGCTGCAGCATTGATTTTACACCTCCAGTTCTTTTCACTTTTTCCTTGCTGAGTCTCTGCACAAGGACAAGCTCCTACATTTGCAAGCCCTCCACAACAGCAACCTCCCACCTCATGAATGTCAAGTCTCAGTATTTTCTGTGGTGTGTGTATATCTGCCTGACTTGAGTCCGTGGGTCTGGAATGCAGCCTGAGATTTCACACAGATTGCCCCAGAATGGCTGAGCATAAATTCTCACCACTTTTACTACTGCTCCCTCTGCAGCCAACAAGGATTTGGCCTTAAAACACTGAAATAATTACACTAATCTTTCTGTTGTCCTTCAGATGTGGAGTCACAAAACTGCTGTCAGATTGGACATAATTCTAGGATACCCATTTTAAGGTAGTTTAAGTACATCTCACTGCCAAATGTTATGCAACTTGTATCTCTGTTATTACCAGCTGTAATAATACCAGCCTGATACTTATGTTCTCAAATAGACAACATTCTCCCCACAAGTACATGTAGCTCCTTTCAGAGCAAAGTGGGGGGAAAAGTACATAAAACCCAATGTTTCAAAACATTTAAGGACAAGGAACAAGAGGTTTTCCCAGCACAGAAGTCCCTGTGGGTGAAAAGCCAACTTAAATTTGTTGTTCTGCTCAGCTTGGCAGAAGGGCATGTTTATCCACTCAAATGATTTTTGTTTTTAATGGTTTCCTATAAATCATCTACCTTTCTAAATAACCTTTAACATTTTAATCCTTAGATGATAAACTTTTTAATATGGCATAATCAGTTGAGCTTGTCTAAAATAATTTATCTGTCTATACTCAATAATCTAATTGGAAAAATTTAATATGGAATGAAATTTGCGTGCATGTGTAGGTATAAACTTCTTCCTGTGCTCTTGCAATGATGTGAAACTTCTGTGCTGAAGGAAAACAGCTGTTAGCTTTTAAACAGAATAAGGTTGTGCTACAGTTTTGTGAGAAGTCACTTCCTAATGTCATTAGGTCTGCTCTTCATAAATATTGACCAGGTGCTGAGCTGCTTTCTATAAGCAAGCCGCTGCAGATGGAGAGCTGAACCAGAGACGTTCTCTCCTACCGAAAAATCCATGTTTGGTGCAAAAATGCCACTTCAGGAATGCTCCAAAATAATTTTGAGAATGGGAATGTCTTGGTAAGCTCAGATCTCACATCTCGCAGACAATGGAAGCAATAAAAAGCTATGAACTGAAACCACATATTTGAACTATAAATAGTGCATACATATTTTCACTTATCTTTCACTTCATAGGCAGGCAAAAAAAATACAGTGCAGGTGACCTGGAAATGCTGAAGCAAGACAAAAGACATAGCAAGGTCTTTCAAGTATCCATTTTACATTGCTTTCTTGTGTTTGCTAACTCTCCTCACTACAGTACTCATGCTGGATTTGGAAACAACTTTCATCCTGCAAAACACCTCAGTGCCAAATCTGTGCAAATTAGGCTACTGTTACCATTTTATTTCATTCTAGAAACAAGTTTGCAATTTGCATCTGTGTTCTACATCAGCGATGAACGCTGTTATTGAAGATTAAAGCATTTCTCACTTGATATTCTGCCTCACCACTGTGAAGACTGATTAGTGCTTTTAGGAAGGCAAACTCCCAGTGGTCTAGTAGTGTGTGATCACAGTCCATGTCTTGTTGAGTTATACTTGATTTTTTCTTGTTTGCAGCACTTGCAAACTGAAAGTTTCATTCTGAAAAATCCCACAAGCCCTTTTTCAACATGTGTGCCCAGAAACACAAAAGCACGCAGACATTGCAGGGCAGTGACTGTTGCATCCCATGAAGTTCCTCAGAAGAGTAAGAAGAGAACAGTATCCTAAAGAACTTATATCTTGAACTTGCTAGTGAGGGAACACTGAAGGAGTATATTTTCAACGTACTGCTCCACTTCTCTAGTTTTACATGGGAACATAGTGAATCCTGACCATTTGTGAAATAAAAAGGACCAAGAGGTATCTACCACCAGGAATGTTTTCAAGAGAAAGTGATTATATAGAGTATACTCCAACTGTCCCAGATCTCAGATAATCTTAGATAATTTCCCTGTGCACAGCAGTGTTTCTGCAAACAGCTATACTTGGAGAGTGGGTGGGAAAATGGAGGTGAAATCCCCATAAGTTGTGCTAGGGTTGTGCTAAGTTGTGCTGTCTCCACATAGGACTCAGAGCTTTTCAGCTCAAATCATGTTGGAGTGCTGGATGTACGTTTCTTTGAACATTCCTTGAAACCTCTTTGTTTCAGTGACCCTTAAGGCACTTTTGAAAACGGGACTGAGCCATTAAATTGTTTTGGAAATCATAGCCATGCTTTCCTTATCCCTTAGGCATAGCTCTATCAGACAAATATATAATTAGAAAGGGTCATTGCAGCAATGTGTACATCAGGCAAGCCAGAGTTGCACATCTGGGCCCTGCAAATCTGGGAGACAGGAGTCCTCCCCTTCACTTCATGTTTTTGCACAGCTCCCCATGATCCTGCTTTGTCCAGCAGAATTGAAAACTGGGTGCCGTGTGAAGAGAAACATTTCTTTCTTCAAAGCAATTTCTTCAGCTGATGGATCAAAACATTCAAATGATAGTCAGCTTCTGTCAGCTAAACCAATGCAAGGAATTTGCACTCATGTTTAGACATTCACCAGCATCAACTGCTGGAAATAACCCTTTGGACCTAAACCCTTTCTTCTTGGGGAAAAAAAGACAGTCAAGTTTATTTTTTCTTAAATATAAAAATTACAAACCAGCAAAAAAGTGGTAAAAGTGTTTGAATTAGTGTTCCTTTAACAAGTGCCTTTTCTAAGAGCTAGATCAACAAACCTAAAAGAACAGAGATTCAAGACTTTGTAGCTTCACCAGTTTAGTTCCCTTTTTAGCTCTGTCTATGGCAAAAATGTCCCAGTAGCTCAGATGAGAAATTCCAAGAACATCTTAGTTCACTGAAGTCCTGCACCCTGACCATTTCAACAAGGACTAAATCTTTGGAGAACCAAAGCTAAATTCCAAGAGTTCTCCACAGCATGTAAAACTAAAGCTTTTCAGAAATTTAGGTTCATTCCTTCAGGAAAAAGAGAGGTATATTCCTAATACCAGAGCAACCCACTTCCACAATGCAAATTCCAGACCAAATACATAAAGGCAATGGAGCACCTGAGCTGGAGAACTTTATATTATAAACTGGGGAAATCCATTTATTTTGTCCTTGCCTTTTTCTAACAGCTGACCCATTTTAGTGACAGTTCAGGCAGCAACAGTAATGTAGTCAGCCTGAGACACAGAACATTTCAGCCTGTAATTTTACATTTCAGCTAAATTATAAGTAACTGAGAACAGTTTTATTGTGGAAGGTGTCATGCAAATTGTAATGGGAGGCAACATTGCGTGCTAGCCTTAATACAGTGCCAGATGATGAAATGTTTGGAACATTCAGTAGGCATGCTGAGCATATATGAACATTGTTGTTATGTTTGCCTGAAAGACTAATGGCACTTAATGGCATTACTTAAATACTTCTCAGAGCAATGCAGAATGTTTCTGCAGCTCCTCATCTGTCTGCTCTGCCTCTAGAAAGCAGCGGTGCCTCCACAGCTGCTAATGCAATTATGACAAATTTCATAAATAAGATTCACTCTTCAGGGTTGATTTCCAAATTTCTTTATGCAGCAAAGAAGAAATTAAGTTAAAAGCAGATGTTTTAGGAAGTCAGGCAGGGCTGGAATGAGTTTAAATGTTAACATAGATTAATAAGTAGAATATTGTGTTCATTTGTGCTAATTATTTCCTCAGAAGTCATCCATCCTATTTAGGCAATTACACAGCCTCAATCCTATTTAGGCAATTACACAGCCTCAAGTCTTCATTTCTTACCGGTACTACCAAGGGACTTCATCTGCTAGTTCAAGTTTGAGACTGTTCATGTGTTTTTAATAACATAGATTTAGTTTGAAAGATGCACTTGAGCTGTTTCCATGTGAATATTCCACACCGACAGAGAAATGCATTTAATCTAAATTTAAACTGTAGCTATAGTAACCAACATTCACTGTGTTTCAGGAGGGCATATATAAGCCTACTCAGACAGAAGGAAACATGTTGTGTTAATTATCATTATATCAAAACACTAGAGTTTGTATTTTGGAATATAATTATCAGAAATTATTAATTCCTACTACCCAGGCTTAGAAAACAAGAGATTTGCAGGCATGTATTAAAATGTCTCTCATAAGCTAGCTTTGCAGGATTTGATGGAGATTTCCTAGAGCAATCCCCAGTCTTAGAGAAATAGGGTTGGTGTTTCGGTTTCAGGTAGATTATCAGATTTTTTTACTTGAGCCAGTCAGAGATAGATTCTGTAGATGATTTTGCAGAGGTAGAAAACATCACTTTAACAGTAATGTCATTATCAATCAAGGTGAGTAAGGACATGTCCTTGTTTCATTCCTCTGACCATCGAACCCTAAATGTTGCCTGATTTTTGAACAGCTTAAATCAGAGTAAATCTGTCCCCAGCATGCTTTTCCCATGTCTGTTGAGAGGCAGTGCTGTTCTGCTGGTGTAGGGCAGCCAAGACTCCTCAAACCCAGTCCCTCATTTGCCAGAAAACTGCTGCCTGGCTCAGGAAGTGACCTCTCCTTTTCAATGTATGAAAATCTGGTTTAAATGTTTACTTCAGGTACAGTAAGCTGCCAATGGTCTTGGGAGAACAGGTATCAAATGTTTCATACAAAATGCTGCTATAACCAACGTGTGTTTCTTCATTTGTGTTTTGTCTTCCCCAGAGTTGAAAGAAAGGAGCGTGCACGTTTGAAGACGGTGAAATTCAACGCGAAACCCGGTGTAATTGATGCAAAAGGGGTACGTAAGGAGTGAAACCTTTTGAAACTGCACTTTACGATTGTTTTATCCAGAGTAGAAAAAATTTTTGCAACATAAGGAATATTTAGGTTGTTGCAACCAAGACCTGCAGTATAGTGAAATGGAGATCAGAGATTAGTATGATATAATCTTTGAAATAATTAAATATTCTTTTTATAATAAAACTGAATGACAGTGCCTCTTAAGGGGAAGATATTAAGAAAACAATGAGAATTCTGTGATAGCTGTGATTTTAGTTAAATGTTGGATAGAGAAGAAAAGACTTAAAATGAACGCAGATGGATAGCAGTTTAATGAAAAAGGACCAGAAGTGTAAATCCCCTGGCTTCAAAAGCTGTTAAATCACAAACCAACGGTTGTAAGTTAAGGAGTCCTGGATAGAAAATTTAGGTTTTGGGTGTTCTGCTTTGACAGTTGTGACAGACATTGAACACAGGTGTGTTTCACACCACACACAATGGCCAAACAACACAAAACATGCAAGTTCCGTTCCACCAGCGCTGCCTGGACAGAACAGGGTTCCTGCTGTTCCTGCTTCACAGAGCTGCTTTATTGTGCCCAAGTCAGCAGTTCTCGTTAGCCTGATGGCTACTATCCTGTCTGGTGCCATCTGGCTGGCAATTATTTCAGCAGGAGAAATGCCCACAGCCCTGGCTGTTAAGGTATATTTTTCTGCTGAAGTGTAGCTTGCAGTTGTAGCAGTAGTGAATACTTGACATTTGCAGGGATTTATTTTTGAAAGCCATCCAGTTGGCATGTTTGGAATTTACAACTGAGGGCTTCTGTGATGAAACTAGGAGACAGAGATTCAGCAGCCATGAGGGAGAAGTCCTGCTTGGCTGCAGGAAACAGAGCAGGGTGCTGAACTGTGTGATGAGCGAACACAGCCATAGGTAGGTGCTAGCAAGGGAAATAAGCAGGTGGTTCAGCAGGTCCCTTCCAGACCTGATGTTCTGTGGTCTTCTGCCTAGCTTGAAATTCTGATTCTTAATCTCTTCTTCCTTCAGTTTCCCTCCATAATGGTAATACTAATAATTCCCTTACTCTGTCTTTTCAGATAGATTAGCAGGGTAAGAAATTCCTCTTTCTGTGGACACAGAGTTTCTAGTACAGGGCTTCCCAAGTCTCTACATGCCAGCAAAATAGTATTTCATGCTTGTAAATACTTCCTTGTTACTGCTCTACAGAACAATTCCTGAATTCAATGCAAATACATAATTATTGTTTGAATATTGACTGAAATATTGTTGAATATTGACTGAAACAAGTTTCCCAGTCTTATAAGGCACCTGGAACTGTACATTATTTGCACTTGCAGATAACTCAGTAAAAAAAAAAAACATAATAAAATGCACTAAGAAAAGACTGATTCATAGCATTTCTTTAGAAGTCAGAATTCATTTTTTAGTTTGAAATGACCACTCTCTGCAACCCTGTATATTAATGTTGCCACTTATTTTGAGAGATAATAAGTTTTATATTGCCAATGAAATCAATTCTTAAATGTCTATTTCCCGTATATAATCAAAGCTGCAGGGGAATAATTCATTCATATATCTAATGGTCCCTTTTCAAGTGATTCTGTCAAGAATTCAATTACCTCTTGATTCCCCAAATTGTTTTTCCATTTTTGTCATCACTGTAACATTAATCTTCCAGCCACTCAACATCAGTGTTTGGTTCAGTGTTTAGGAAATTGTGTAATTACAGAGCAAGACCACTGTAACCTTTTGGGACCAAACCTTCCAAATGAAATGAGATATTCGAGTACACATGTATGTATGTGGATTGAAGGTGTCACTATTTCCATTTGGTCTTTCAGTGTCCAGAAAGAAGTGGTGTAAAATGTCTAAGAGTTCGCACTTTACATTTTTACTTTTTTTTTTCAACTTTGGAAGAAATTTAGCCCAGGTAAACAGGGCTGCAGTAGGCCCAGGAAAATGCTTTTGTTTCAAAATCAAGCTAAAATTCCCATAGGAATGAGCTTATGTGGGTCTGTGGCATCTTTGGCTCATACATTCATGACTGTGTGGGCAAGTGTAAAGGTCTTAGTTTACTCTAAAGCTGAAACTGAGAGAAATCTTTTTATGGAATATTTCTAAATTTGGCCAGGAGATGTGCATGGAAGCATTTAAAAATAAATTAAAAACAAAACAAAACAAAATCTTAACTGAATGCAGAGAATCCTTGCGGGTTTTGAACAGGTAAAGGTGTACCTTACTCCAATTTTACCTGAATCATCTCACTTGCCCTGACTCCTTTCTTCTGCTGTAGAAGCCATCTTCAAGAGCTAATTACTTACAGCAAAGGTTTCCTGAGATAATACCAAAACTTCTTTGAGATAACAATGATTTTAAAGTAGAAACTGTCTAGTTATTCTATGCATTTATAAAGACTTATGCATTTTCATCTGTTTGTACCTCAGTTTTAATCCCAAATCTGGAGATTAGATGCAAAGAAAATGTTACAGATAAGGTGACATTTGTAGTTGATCAGTTCCTTGTGCATCACTAAAAAAGGTGTTTAAGAATGCTCAGCAATATAGTTGGCAAACCTGTTTGTAGGAAGAGCTAAATGATAATCTTTCCAAAGGCCCAAAGTTCCTCTTTTTCAGGCCAAACTTGTATGTTACTTCATCTATAAAATTAGTTCAGCACTTCTTAAAAATGTGATTTAGAATATTTCTTTGACTTTAGATTTGTTTCATTGAACTCCTCCAATCCATGCCTTGTGAAATTAAAGTCTACAAAATCAGAAAGGATACAGAAACAGGGAATGTGAATCAAAATTAGGGGGCTCTAGGGAAACCTTCTGGTCTCAAGTTTAAATAAGGCCGCAGATAGTTTCTTTCCACGCAATGCATAATTAAATTCCCATGCTCATTGTTACAGGATATTGCATAAAAAATACATAAGTTGAAAAGGAATTAGGTAGGTTAGCAAGTAGCAAAACTAAAGACAACTTTAAAACTTTGGTCATATAACTCAGAACATATTAATTGTTGATTTCAAGAAGAGATGCTACAAAAGGGAAAGGATCCTATTACTTCTACTTCTCCTTTTAAACATCTGTTATTGAACAGCGCCAAAAAGCTACTTTGCTAACTGGATCTCTGGCTTAACTCAATAGGGCTACTTTTCTGCCATGTTCTGTTTCTTCTGACCTGAAGAAATTTATTTGTTCAGGCTCAGAGACATCACCAGGATCCAGGCCCCATTAACACTTTTAAAGATATCAGACCAGTTAGAGATGGTAACATCTATGTAGTAAGGAAAAGAATACAAAAATGGTTATAAACATTTTTTCTAATTGTTACTGAAGGTGGCTGGTGCATCAAATCCACCACTACACTGCTTTGTTTCCCTACAGCCACTCTCTGCTGCAGCAAAGGACAGGATTTCCAGGGCACTGAAAACATTAAAAATATATATATAAATGAAGATAAGTTATGATTTCATAAGCATTTGCTTTCTCAGTCTTTTGGGCTCACTGGTCTATGGATAGTCAGTGGAAAATGGAGCAGCCCAAAGGTTTATGTCTGATACTTTTGCTGGAGGAAGCCAAAGAATTTATGTAAGCACAAATTTCATTTAAAAGTATGTTTTACCCTATGTTGAATTCAAGATCATATCCCAAGTATCTTCTGATGCCCAGCTTTGCACCAAAAGGAGCAGAGCATGTGAGTAGCTGTGAACAGGGTTACGTATCTACCAAAACAGCATACTGAATTCCTGGTAACTCTCCCTACCACAGGCTTCAGACTGAACAAAAATAGCCTTTCCTTTTCTAATCCTAAAACCCACCGTTGTTGAGGGCTTTTCAGATTTTTTAGTGAATCAAACAGAGTGTCAAGTGACAGAAATATTGCAAGGGGGAAAGAGATTAGCCAGTAATCTGCTTTTTTCTTAACTGTTGTGATTTCAACGGGTCTTTCAGGAGACAAAAATAGCACCTTTTGCTTTTCTCCCTGTCAGATCACATACACTTCCTTGACTGTCTCTTGAAAATATTCTGCAGTTGAAATCATAGCTCTTGGAAAGACTTCTAGCAACACCTCAATTTTACTAATATTCATGGGTGTTGCCTGTTTCCAGAGATGTGTTGAAATATCAGGGAAAATGTAGATAAACATAATTTTATACAGAGAACTG
The DNA here is from genome assembly GCA_013399835.1 of Leptocoma aspasia. NCBI lineage: Eukaryota > Metazoa > Chordata > Aves > Passeriformes > Nectariniidae > Leptocoma > Leptocoma aspasia. The sequence continues at coordinate 204,312 of VXAX01003037.1, read as the reverse complement.
GTTTTTTATACCACATGCCTTTTCATTTCACACCTCATCTGGCCAGTGACTCCAGAATATTGTCTTATGTACAAATACTCTATTTCATTTCCCAATGAAATGAAAGTGATGTCTCCCACAATTTCCATTTTTTATGTGTGTGTCAGAGTGTGGGGAGATATTCAGCCCCATGTATACTGGGAAGCATTCCCATGTGAGTGTCTGCCCTAGTCAGGATGCTCAGCAGGGTGCTGAACAGGGATGAGGTGCCTGCCAAGAAGAAGGACTGCCCCATTCTTCCAAAACCCCTTCCAGCTCTGCTGTTCATCAGCAGTGCAGGTCCTGGGCTGTGACCCACACCACACTGCTCCATCACTACCCATTAGGGTTTTTTCTATTGACTTAGCTTGTGATCCACAGTTCTTTTCAGATTCCAGTCAGATCACCTGCATCATATTCAGCCAGCCTCTTCAGTAGCCCCCAAAAGAATTTATTATTTATGACAGTCAGAAGTTTAGTAGCATTTAATAATATTTCTTATGTGCAGATTCTGTTTACAGATCCCACAGATGCCTGAAATGTAAGGTCATCTTCATCCTTTATTGTCATTATAGCAAATTTGGTATTGTGGGGAAAACAAAATCTGCTGCATATTTAATGCACCTCTCCTCCAAGTGTCAAAATCCAGTGACTGACAGAACTTGATACAGAGGACACCTTTTGACAGTTTATTAAGTATTTAAGGGGGGCAGGGGAGAAAGCCAAACAAATAAACCCACGTATTTCCGAATCATTTATGCTCTAGAAAATCATTATATTTTCAGCCCTAGACATCAAAACAGAGCAAAACTGGTCTTTGAGAACCTCAGGTGGTCACCTCTGCCCTGAGGCTTTCGTCTGTAACTTCTTCTATATCCCAAATTTGTCTAATCTCTGCTTAAAGACCTGCCACATCAGATATTTCCTATTCTTCCCAAACAGCCCACTTCAGTGCTTCACTCTCCTCATTCTTAGAAATGGCTGAACTGCTACAGTTTAACCCTGTTTTTATTTCATCCTCTGTGAGTGTCTGTGGAAATTGGATTATTTGTCTTTGTCACTAAGCAGAAGCTGCAGTCACACCTGCCCTGGTCTCACGTACAGCATCTCTGCTAGTGGTTTACCAGGGCAGATCTGGGTGTATCAATGCAGAGAAAAAGGCAATTATCTTTTAATCCCTGACTGAAAAAAAGCATAACAGTGTATTAGGCTGTCTATATCCTCTCATTGCCTAATGAAGATTTTTTTCTGTCAATTCTTTACTAGGCTTCAGTTTTCTAAGTATAAAGTTCACCACCTTTAGGGAGAAGCAGTTCTGTAGTCCATAATCTGAAAGTTTTCCACATATGCAGTGGATTTTGAGCAACTTTTCTTTGCACTTCTTTTCTAAAGATACTTGACACAATGAACAGATTTCCTAAAGTGATTGGTACTGGGACAAACATAAAAGTAGAGGAAAATCCACAATCTGAGTACATTCAAAAAGCTGCCGATTTGGAGAGCTCGTTAGCACTCAGTCTGTAGTTTACAGGGTCACCATTCCTGAGAGGCAAAGGGGATTCCTCATTCCAGGCTACAACTTCCTTACAAGGGGAAGCAGAGGGACAGGCACTGGTCTCTCCTCTGTGGAGATCAGTGACAGGACCCAAGGGAATGGTCTGAAGTTGAGTCAGGGAGCGTTTAGGTTGGGGGAAAGCTTCTTCACCCAGAGGGGGGTTGGACACTGAAACAGGCTCCCCAGGGAAGTGCTCACAGTCCCAAGCCTGACAGAGCTCAAAAAGCATTTGGACAACACTGTCAGGCACATGATGTGACTCTTGGGGGTGTGCAGGGCCAGGAGCTGGTCTCAATCATGTTTGTTGGTCCCTTCCAACTCAGGATATTTTATGATTCTATGGTTTTCTCGCTGTTGGATTTAAGTTCTGTCAAAAGCATTAAGACCTCCAAAATGGGGTAACATTGGTTGTCATGGAAGAATCAGACCTCAGCATTGTTCTTGTTTGTGGAACAGCTTGTTTCTGGGAGAAGATGACTTCTTCCCGCATAGGAGTGTGCTGGTTTTAACACCAGCAGGAAATTAAACTCCAAATAAGCCACTCCCATTGGATGACTGCCAGTAAAGGGTAGCCAGCTTTTCCTGCTGAATTCCACACAACCCAGGGATGATGTGTGTGGTGTAGAACAACTTGGTCACACACTCACAATGCTAAAGTCCACCCCCATCTCTGTAGCCAGGACAAGGAGGAAAATCTGAATCTCATTTGTCCAACTGCCCTTGCTCTTCCATGAGTTTTCACATCCTCCACAGCTCTGTCTTCATAATGGAGCTGGTGCCAGGCAGTGGATGCTGGCTGTACTTTTGGGTTGACCTGACCCTGCAATATTGGGCTGCCCTGAGCTAAACACTATTTTATTGCCCATTCCCCTTGAGCTGGACACTTTTTGCTCAGCGTTTCCCCAAGGTGCATTAGAAATCGTGCTGTCATCAGCATCTGCTTCACTCATGTGCTGAACAAATCGAATGAAATTCAAATGACAAAACAGCACACAGCCAGAAAGATTTAACTGTACGGATTCTTGTTGTTCCAGGTTATCTTGAGGCACCCCACAAAGACATGCAGTAATTTAATAATAATGTTGGGTCCAGGTACAGTCAAAAATAAAGGAAAACAAGTGAATCTTCAGTTTTCATTTATGTCATGGTAGCAGTGGTGGCTCTGGCAGGGAACTGGTATGCCTTAAAGAATCTTGGTTTTGAAGAAGGTGAATCAGTTCTAGAAATTGTGAAAAAATAACTGTCAGGTCAAATTTGAAGCTTTTACCCAGCTGAAGTGAAGAAATTTGTTTCCATAGCTTTCTTTGAAAAAATCAAGTAAAAGCAGAGTATTTGAAAAAATTTCTTTCAAATTGAAAGAAAATATTAAAGTAAAAAAATCTTCATGTCTGTTTTCCATATTTCATTTTACTGAGAAGTACAAATTCTAAATATTAGCCAGCAATTTGTAAGCAAAGTGGATTAGAGTAGAAAATTTGAGGACTAAAGGATTTGTCATTGAATTTATCCAGATGATGAAAAATATTTCTGCCTATTGGCATCTTGTCACTCAAAGAAAATATTAAAAGAGTCATTTTTCAGTTAATAAGCAATATAAACACACTTATTTTATATATTTTACAGGGTTTTTTGTAATTTTTCTATAACTCTGATAACTGTGTGGAGTTTTATTTATAGGATAATATTGTTCCTTAGGTGGTCATAATTTTAGGGACTATAGTATCTCTACTTCCTATCCCACAAGAAGTTTGTGCCTTCCCTGCTTATGTAAGAGAAATTTTTAGGAAAGTCACTGACATAAAGATATGTAGTGCAATGTTTAAATCAGTCACAGATTAAATATAACAGTGAAAATTTGCTAGCACAGGTAAAATACCAAAGTTTACAGCTGAGAGTTAATTGTTTTTCTTCTAAGCTGTTCCAGCAGAAATTTGTGCTGAGCTGAACTTCATGCATGGTCTATTTTTATGTCTTGCTGTCTAATATCCTGAATTAAATAGTAGGAAGTGCATATATATGTAGAGATTATGCCATAGTTACTTGGGTTTTCTTCTAAAAACTAAGTTGAGAAGAAAAATTTGTAGTATTGACAGTAGATATTGTGAAAGAACTAGAAAGATAACAACATTTTATTCTAGTAAGATATCACACAAAGATCCAGAAGTGTGGAGTTTAGTGTCAACACTCATCCAGGAGAGACATACTCTATATTTCACATCTTTATTTCTGACTCAGTTAAATCAAACCAGCTCAGTGATTGCCTTAGTGATTCAGAGACCATGTTTGGAAGGTTATAGGGACACAGGAACTGCCACAGTCCATCTAATTTGATATCCTGCTTGTGAGCCTGGTCGTGTGAGATGCAATACTGCAAGATGTGGGAGCTTCACCTTCTAAACAAACCTCTAACCAGTTTCTTAGAGACTGGCTTTGGGTTTGTTTGCCCATGCCTTTATTAATATAACTTTAGCTGGAAGGCCTAAATAAATCAATGTATTCAATTAAAACCAAGAGCCTGGTATGATTTATGTTCGCTGAGCCAGACCCTTGCCATAATTCAGCGTGCTGTACCAGCCACTCTTCCTTTAACTCAAAAGGGAAGTTCAGGAGATTATCTTGTCCAACTATCTTTACATAAGTACAGTTTGAAGCCATGTAGGTATTGTAAATCTTTCTCCACTACTCCATAACAAAGTAAGAGTAATAAAGGTCTTTATGCAACTTATTTTGTGCAATGGTCCATTTAATGAAGTAATTTGCACTTGCACAAGTGCACAGCACTTGATTGCATGAATGTTTCCACAATAAACAGTTATAGGTGAGCCAGTTGGTGATTTTTTTAATAACACAGATAACCAACACCTTCTGCAACTTTATTTATTAGTGAAATTAAGTCAAAAGACTGCATAGAGACCAAAATTCTCAATTTAATTGTAAAACCTAAAGAAGCACCAGCAGTTGACTGGGAATCAGAGTTCTAAAAAATATTTAAGGAAATACCTTATCATGACTGAGGAATGAAGTTCAAGGGGATAAAGGTCCTACAGTGTGCTGTAGGAAAACCTGTGGGTCTGGGTGATCAGACAGTCCCAAATCTTGGCAAGTGCACACTATGCTGCCTTTGATCTCTGGGGCTCTTCTGACATTGTTGTTGCACAAAGAGTGCTGGGACAGGTTCACATGCACAAAGATTTATCAGCAGGGTCAGTAGCTGATGACATACATCAGCTCCAAGTGGGAAAGTTCCTTTTCAGGAAAAAATATTGACCAGAGTAGAGCAGCATTTAGGACAACTTTGCCAAACTTCAAATACACTTTCTGATTTCAGTTGGACACTTGAGGAAGGAGAGGAAGACCTTCACACTGCCATTGGGCTGCAGTGAGCTTGTCTAGGTCCAAGCCCAAGCTGGACCACAGCACAGCTCTGAGCTGCTGCGTCTGTGAGCATCTCGTCACAGAAACACAGATGTTAGAGCTGGGAGAGGATTGCTGTTCAGCTCTTTTCCCTTCACCACCCACTTCTCTCCAGGCACTGCAGTGTTATTCCCCACAGTACTTAAGATTAGCAGATTTGTTTTAAATGTGAAAAAATTATCTAGGCTTTTCCACTTCCCTTGGGGCAGATTATTCTACATCCAAATTGATTTCACTGTCAAGAAGCTTTGCCCTTTGTTATTTTCATGCTATCAATTCCAGTGCTGCTGTTTGAACAATTCCCACTATCTTGGTGTACAACCTGCAGATACGTGTAAATTACCTTGGCTGTCACGTAAGCAGGATTTTATGTTGGTGTTTCATCTTGCTAACAATGATATAACCATGCAAATTAGCATAGAAAAGTACTCCCTTCATACCTTGCACCAAGTTAAATACAGGTTTGTAAAATTGGAAATACTGATTTTACATGTTTTCTTGAAAGTCTCTTAGTCTTTCTCCTCCCCTGGTAGTTTATGTTGGTTTTAACTGTTGTTTTGTCAGGAATTAAAATTGAGTTGCTGCCAGACAAGCAATAATTCAGTCTTAAAAAAAACTATTAAAATTTCATATTCATGAATACTAAGCCACCCTATCCTTGTCTGGACAGCATGGAGTTTTTAATCAGGCTTTTACTTTTTCATTTTGGATTGCCAACACTCAAATCTCTCTACAACTTCATGGGAAAACTAAGTAAGCAGTTATTTTCATCTAAGCTTCTTCTCACCAAGTTGGTTCTCCCTTATCAAAACAGATTATGGTACAAAAATTTGATAAGGACTGACTGTATCCGAGGCTTGAAGCATCTGAGAAAACTGAAGGCTGAACTGTACAGAATAGGGATGTCCTTCCCCTTGCTCATAAAAAATCATAGGGAAGGCTAGTGCTGTTTGCCAGCATGTAATTGTGTGTGCAGACTGAGAATGAAAAATCTCAGAGAACATACTCTGTGATCCCTGGATAACCAGGCTTACAGTTGCCACTGACAACTCCTCAGCTTCTCTTCTGCATGTGTGCACGGACACCACGAAGTGCTTTCTGTGTGTGTGAACCCAGGCCATGGCCAAGTTTGGGGTTACATCAGGAAAGCAACCATGGCTCAGTAGCACTGGCAATCCTCTAGACTTGGTCAGGTTATTTAACCTGAGATTTCAAATTCATCATGGCTTGGGATTGCCAGGTGAAAAAGCCCATTATAAAACCAGTGAGGTGATATATATGCTTCCAAGGAGAAATAACACTGAGTGTATGTTACAGTCCAAAAATTTTCTTTCTGGTGTCAGTGCAAATTTTTGGTATGATGAGAGAGATTTAAAATATGTAATATAGAGATCTATAAAATTAAAATATTTAAATATAGGGATTCAACAGTGTTTGAGTGCCCAGACTGTTATTAAAGTCAGTGTCCAAATGAGTAAATTAATCTCCCTAATAAAAAAGTGTTAGTTAAATATAGAGAAAAGGATTGCAGAGACATAATGTCGATAATAAATTTTGTAGATTTTTGTAGAAGGGTGAGTACACGAGGGATTTTCATTTAACTTAGGCCAAAATCAGGTATTAAAGAAGAAGAATAAGAAAACCACATTGCAGATGTAAAGCAGTAAAATTAATTTCTCATATACACTGCTAGACCAATCTGAGAACAAAACTGACATACATAATCATACAACATAAAATCTAGGTTAAAGCATAGCTCAAACCTGCCTAAAATAAGATGGTATATTAAATCCATCTACACCCTGTAAAAAAGAATTTCACAGCCAGTTCTCTGGAACAGCTTTCTCTCAGGTGGTCCCTGTACATTGGTTCCCAACTCATGACTGAGGATTAGCATTTGTTGAATGAAATGACAAAAGAAAGCATTCCTGAAGCAGTTCAGAGTTTATTGGCTTTGAGAAAATAGATCTGTTAGAGCACCATAAAAAATCTTTCCCAACATATTAGGATCTTCTGCAAAGCCTAAAGAGGACAACCTGTGTCAAGAGCACATCTGCACTAAATAGTAGGGGTTGGATCAGCCCACACTATGAAAAAAATTTGGGAAGAAGCTTAAAGTAAACAACAATATAGTTGCCTATTGCAGTACGGTACAACTGTCAAATTACTGAGACTATTTTTTGTGATGTTTACCATTACAAAGAAAATTTTGAAATCAGATTGTTTATTTAATGTTACATGAAAATTTCCTTTAAAAACCACTACCCTATTAGCTCATGAGTAACACATATACGGCTGCTGAGCCTAGGGAAAAACATTTAGAATACAAAACTGATATTGACACAAAAAAGTACCCAAGCAAGTTCTTGAGAAGCAGAAACACACAGCGGTTTAATGTCTGTCACAACCAGGGAAGGTTGGTATGTGTAACCCAGGCTCACATAGCTGGGGACATCTGGGGATACTTGGTCAAGCAACAGCGCACAGCGCACACCACAATTATTTTTCTTGCCTTCTTCAAAACACAATCTATGCTTAAGTAGTATCAAACAAGGATTCAAGCCAGGACATGAGTAAATGCTTTCCTCCACTTTTTTTCTGAGAAGAGCCTCTTTTCCATTGCAGATCAAGTGCTGTGAATGATGTCACTGTTCTGTTGTCAAACAACTTGAAAATTTCATTTGCCTTTTAGTCTTAGGCACTTGTCTGTTTAAAGTGCCTCCTGCTGCCACTGCCTAGGTTAGTGTGTGATGCCTAGATCTGTGTGATGGCAGTGACATTTACAAGTAATCTCTTGTGCAGGTTTTTCACTGCAGCTGAAAATGCCTGAGTTATTTGCCATTACAGGTTTTTACATTATCATGGCAAAGAACCTGCAACTTACAAGGAATCCATTTTCAGGCACTTTTTCACTGACTTTCAGAAACTCTGCCTGCATAAATGCTGTGGAATCAGGCTAAGCTTGCTATCACAATTGCAATTCCAGTTGCATGCAATTTTTGTATCGGGTAGAGAGATGTAGGCAAATATCTCTGTGTCATTTATCCTACATCTATTTCACACCTTCCCAGAAGCATCTGGAGCCTATGGCTCCAGAGTATTTGACAGGTCCAAAGTTTCCATTGTATTGAAGTAAAATTTCTCAAATATACATCTGAGCTTTGGAGTTTAACCTTGCCACAGGTCTTCATACATGTGATCCTTTCTTAAAAAAGAAAACACACACTCAGAGTTGGTCTCTACTCTTCCACCAGTGGAGCAAAATCTGGCATTAATATGGTGTGTGCAGTAGAAATATGGTTTTATTCTGTGTGAGTCTCCCTCTTCTTTCTTTGCCAAGCCCCTTGTCTCTATGCATTAGAAATATAAATCATGATATCTGTAAGAAGCCTTTTTGGGGTTGTCAGCAGGATTTTGTATTCTTAAGGTGGAGACCATCAGCCTGACTTTAATACCATTTATATTGGATACAAAACCAAAATCAAGACTCTTGTCTTTGATTCCTTGTGAAGAAACATGCACTTAAATTAAGAAAATAAACACCTGGTAAGCTCATTCAGTTAATAGTAAGGACTAATTATTTCTAAAGTTTGCAGAGTCAGACCCACTTTAATGTTTTATATTATTTTACGGTTTCTTTGTTATTTTAAATATAAACCCTCTGACTACACCATGCTAGTACATATGGTCATTAACATGAATATACACATTGATGAATCTATAGAAATATTATCACATGCATAAACATATTTCATTATGGATATTAATATAACTAGATCCGCGTCATTTTAGGAAAAAAGCTTTTTATTGGTGTAAGTACAGTGACATAGTCACACATGATAGTCATCTGCTGTGCATTGCCAGATTTTGATCATCCAAATTGAAAATTGAAGTGGAACAATATCTTATTAAAAAAACAACCCAGTACTTGAAACTGCAAAAGGAGAAAAAGTTCATATAACAGTATAAAATATCTGTCTAATTTGGTGTATACTGTTAGATCATCATAAGTGTGAAAATAATATATGCTTTTCTGGTGAAAATGTACTTTCTGAAGTTTTTGCTCTAGACTGTTGGGGAAAAAATTGAAACAATATATATAAGTGTTATTTGTCATATATTTTCTGTGAAACACAGCATATTTATTTATTTATTTATTTGATAACATTCTATTGAATTCCAAAGTGCTGTAATGGAGTGATTATAATTTTAAAACCCCCTTGCTTTTTGAGGTGTTATTGTTTATATATATTTTTTTCCCTTTAAAAGTGTGTAATGCCAATAGCATTACTATGTCAAATTCAGATAAATCATGACAAAAACATTATCACAAACAGAAATGTTAACATGCTACATTCCTTTCTTTGGAAAAGTAAAAGAAATTATCACAGAAAACACATTTTAATTTAATTATATCCATTAGGTCACTAAAGTGATGTAATGCGCATGTCAGTCCTCCTTTCATCCATAGATTACTTTAATCCTTCATGTGCTTTTTTTTTTTCCTCTGGCTTTCTTTCATACTTGCTTTGTTTTGAAATTGCATGCTGTCTGGATTATTTGTGCATGACCTCCACATTAATTTCACATTGAATGTTTACATACTCTGAGAGATTTTCATGGATCATTTATTCTACATGTGCATTTTTTTCTTTGTTTTCAGTTACTAAACTCTAAATATGCTTAAAATGTAAAAGTGGTATGAAACTTTTGTGACACGAGTATCCAACTGTTTCAACAGAGATTTTTAGTATCCATCTTTCAGAAAAACATGTTTTAAACCACGTTTTAATTCATGATTTCAAAATGTAATAAAATAAATCGTATTCTGAGACTCTAAATATATTCCATTGCAGAACAGGAGCCAAATACTGGTTATATTCAATTTGAGCAATGACAAACACATAAGATTGGTCCTTTAAATGATTTAAGAAGGTCTCTGCTCTCTTGGAGGTCATCACTTGCAAAGTCCTGCGTATATGTTCAGTATAAGAGACATTATAGGTCATTGTCTGACTGACAGCACAGATCACTTCAGACACTCAGTCTGCAGCTCCGTGTGCCCTTTAGAATGCCAACTTCTTCCAACTGACTATATAGGAGCACTATTTCCTTATTTAGTATCTGAAATAAATGTCCCAAGTAGGCATATCCTGTTTTTACGCAGGATAGGTCCTTGCGACTGTTTATGAAGTCAAAGGTTTTATCATGAAACCCCAATTTCTTCTATCTTAATTTCTGATTTGAAGAATTACAGCAAAATATGTTGCTCAACATGCAATGAATTACTGCTTATCAGCAGACTTCCATTTCTAAATCACATAGAACTAAAAGTATATCCAGAGAAACCTAATGCATAAATATATATATGTAAAGTAAAACAGTTAGGTTTTTTTTTCATTATGCCCAAAAGAAGCATTAAAACACACTTAAGAAGTTGTCAATAAAGAGGCCAAATAAGACATTATGAAATCAACAGCACCTACCAGTAAAGAATTTTTTATATTAATTGACACAGGGCTGAATCCACACACTACAAGCAAATGAAAGGCTTCCGCTTTCAACATTACAGGCTATTCTTTTCAGACAGTTAATTAATTCTGTGCATAGTCTGCTGTGATTAAAGACTGATGGCTTGATCTCAAAGCATACTGAACCATCTGTAGCACTTCATCCAAACAAGCCAAACACAACAGTTTCCAAGTAAGGAGCTGTACATTGTGACTTAAGACCTCAGGAATCAAATCAATCCAGTCTTCAGGAGCTTTGCCTTCAAATTTCAGACCTTACCACACCTCTGATTCTTTGCAGCCACTTAGTTTGTGCTGATTTGAGTCACTACAGTTCTCTCCACTTTTACAAACTAGTTGTTTTGTCAGCATGAGTGTGACAACAATTAGACGTCCCTGTTTTTGCCCCATGCCTTTTCTCCTTCACAGTCATTCAATGACAAGCGTAAAAAGAACTTCATCTTTTCACGAAAATTCCCATTCTACAAGAGCAAGGAGCAGAGTGAGCAGGAAACAAGTGATCCAGAACGTAAGTAACCTCTTGGAGACGATGTCACATGCAGCAGCACAACAAATGGGTGACACGCATGATACCAGTATCCCACACATCTAGGCAAAGATCTGTCATAGGCAGGCAGGAGAGGTATTACTACTGTGACCAATGTATGACTGCAGTTTGGATCCAGCTTCTCCTTCCATCTCTGGAAATACCATTTTCAGAAGAATAAAGCAGTGACCTTAACTTTTGGAAGCGGAAATATGGCTCCTCAAATTGTTGTGACACCTGTCGTAAACCCAAAATTGTCTCTCAGAAATATTACCAGATCAGAATTGGCTCAAAATAAGGCAAATGTGATTTCTTTCACAATGCTAAACTAATTAGTTTTTAAAATATCTCTTCTAATCTTTTTTTGCCTTTTACTTTCACCAAGTTGATTTCCATGGGCAGCTTCACTGGAACTTTAACAATTAAAGGAAGCAACCATGTTAACAGCTTAAAGAACTAAATTGGATCTTGGAATGTGTACCGCCACAAGAATTTATTGCTTGCTTAAATTATATAAGGAACCAGCATTATTAAAAATATTTGCTAGTTCCAAACCTAAATATTCACTTTTTTTTTTTTCTTAATAATTCTGTCCTAAATTTATCCAGTGAGGATAGTTTCTGGAACTTTATTTATCTGGTTGTTCCTTCTTCCTCACAACTCCAAAAGGCACGTTTCACAGTCGCTGCCTCTTTCTTTGGCTGAATTTCCATAGATTATGGGTCTAAATTTGTTTCAGAAAGAAAAGGCAGGGATCCAGATTGCTCAATCAACATGGTCAGTCATGGTAGTATCCATTTCAACTCCACTGACTTCTTCCTTCCTCTTCTGCGGCTGTTCTTCCTTTCTCATTGCTCTCTCTGGGGACTTCCGTGCAGGACATCCCCGGATTAGGTGACGACGGTTATGGAACAAAGACTCTGAGTAAGTTCCCAGGAATGGTCACTGTAAACCCTTTTTTGTTTTGTTTTGTTTTGGCTTCTGTTTCTTCTCTGAGGACCCTCCACTCCTAGCATGCACAAGATAGAGTTTTATTTGTTACCCAGCTGTGAATGCATTACAAATGTTTCAATCGTTCTGTTCTGCATGACGGTATTAAATAACATACAGTGTATCAAGCAGACACTTTCACTTCTTTTGTAATAACACCTTTTGTTTCTGACAGTATATTATTGTTCCCATCATGGCAGTTCTGTAGAGTAGCATACCTAGAACGCGTTTTGCTGCCTAGACTGCTCTTTTCAACAACAATCCCTCCCTCTCCATCTAAAGGGAAAATTAAATATTTTAACATGATCACATCCTGAGGAGATCAATAGAAAATTAGTTTATGTTGTTGCTTCTGCATTTTCAGCTTTTTGCATGGGAGTGTTTGTTATTTTGCTGAATTTTTAGATTAGTATTTGTTAATAATGGAAAAAGTCATTTGCAGGCTAGAGAAGATCATGCATTCCCCAAAGCTAATTTTGGACCAGTTTTCACCATTAGCAACCTATTCTCTGTCACACAACCTTCATCAATTTTTTTTTTTTCTGATTCAGCAATCCTGTCTCAAGACTTGGCATTGCAGAGTGTATAATGTGTCATATAATTGCTCAGAAACAATTTTTCTTCCTCAAAATGTGAACCAGGAAAAACTGTGTAGAATGAAATGTTTGCTGCTGATTTCTACATATATAGCTATATTAAATTCTGTATCCAGAGCTAAATAATGTAAACAAAATGCCAGCTGCATGCATTTGGCTACTTGTTCTTAAGTTGTTTTTCCTTTTCTTAAGCACCAAGTAATTGGAGCAAAATGTGTGTTAATGCTGCATCGCCTACTCTTTTGTATGTGCTTTTTAATTGCAGGAATGCCCATCCATGCACACAGTTTTGGAGATTATTCTGTTTCTGACTGAATTGTTGAAGAAACATTTTAATGGTTTAACTTGATGCCACGCGGTTGCTCACAATTTAAAGATGAAAGCTTTATCTCTTGTACAAGGAAGAATGGTTCTGCAAGACTGGTTTTGTCAGTGATAGACAGCAAATGTCACTGCCACCTGAATTTTAACCATTCTGTCATCATTTAAGTGTCATAGCAGTTCACTACCCTTTAATGCAGATCCCTCCCTGCTAGAGAAAAGTAAAATACTTCAGATCTGATAACCTTCCTGAATATGTGTCCTTACAAAGAGAATTGTCCGTAACATCCAACCATTTGAAAGTTCCCTGAATTCTGCAAATTGCTATGGAACGAAGTAGCACCAAGGTATATATAGGCTGTAATGCCTTTGGTAATACTGCACCTAGTTTTAAATTACTGGTATACCTCTAGACATTCCCACCCATCCAAATTTTGTTAATTTTCAACTCAGACATGCTTTTTAATGACAGTTCTTACTATAAAGGATATTTGTTATTTTTAAATAAAGTTGTTCAGGGTCCTGTATAGCACAGTATTTTGAGATAACCCTTGTTAACTTGCTATGAAATGTCTGAAAGTCATTATGCTGTTTTCTTCAAAATATAAGTTGAATTTTTATAAGCTTCTTCCGAAGCCCAAGATCAAGGTTTCCCATTACTGTTTTTATCAGATATCATCCCTTCTCATTTTTGCTGCTCCAGTAGCCCCATCATTCCCAATCTATGAACCCTAAGACATTGGATTGGTACACAGAGGAAAGGCAGCACCTTGCAGAGAATTTCTGCACTGTTCCTGTTTTTGTCATTAACCCAGGGTGCTCCCAGATGTACAACCATTGTGCCATTGGCTTCTAAATGTCCTGGATCAGCTAAAAAGTTTCAACAGCTAAGTGATCTTTCAGGTGCAAAGTAATCAGCATTTCTACCAGAGAAATCACTGTTTGATGTAGTCCTGCAGACCTCCTGGAGAGCACATAGCATGATCTTACTGTCTATAAATAGTGTGCTGACTACAGTTTTGGAGCAATAACATTATATGAGGTAGATTTCACCTTCCTTTCAATAATATGATAATAGAAACAGGACACCTGACTTGACAAACCACAAGACTGACCCATCATGATAGCTCTTATATTCCTGTTCACCCATCCAGACTGGTCTGGTAAAGGTCTTCAAATTCCGGCTCAAATCCTGAGGCTAGACAATTTCTGGAAAAATACTTCTTCCTTTTTTTTTTCCCTTAGTTTTTTCATTGGCTTTTTCTTCTTTATTTTTTTTCCTTTTGGACAGGGTAGATTAGATACAGTTACAATATTTGATATCAAAATAACTTTCATGTTAATCTGTTAATCACTGTGCACAATCCTTTGGGATAGTGCACAGTGATTAAAGACAGACACAGGTTAGAAGTTTAGCAGGAGTAGTTTCAATGCATTAATGATGCACATCACTGATAGTGCAGAATATGAGCAGACACTTCGATTTCAAGAAATTGCTCAAGACATCAAGTGAGGTCCAAGTTGACCATAATATACATTGAAATTAAGTTATCAGAGATGTCATTTACTGTCTATCACAAAAAGACATGGTTTTGCTATGGCACATATCAGTAGCTGATACATACAGTGTCTTTCTGAAATGCCACATGAGAGAAAGCTTTCATTTTACCTCTGTAAAATATCTGAGCATTTTCAGGTGCACTGCACAGCTTTTATTTCTGCTCTGTGTAACTACCTTTGCATGACTGTGGCAGTTCTTTTAAGTTTCTGCAGCTCTGTGGTGCTTGGTTATGTTCTTTAATTTGCTGTACTGTTCTTGCAGAACATGTTTCTTCTAATGCCAGCGATAGTGAAAGTAGCTACAGTAAGTTACTGCTTTCATTAGAGTCCTTTTATTTTGCATTGCTTGTTCTGTTTCTTTTATTTTGTTTCTCTCCTTGCTACTCTTTTGTTAATGTTAAAAAACTCACTGGAGCAAATGGCTTGGAATTCAAATTTATAACCATGTCTTGAGTACAAAGCTATAAAAGAAAATTGGCAAACTTTATAAGAGAAGGGAGAAAGGTTGTTACTTGTGATGTATTAGGGACATAAAACCAAACCTGGCTTTGGGTAGCCTGTGCAAGTCAGGATTATTTCATTTAGTGACAAAAGTTTATTTCAGTGGGGGCGGGGGGAGGTTTCTTGATGATCTTTTAAGAGTAAAGTTACTTCACAGCCATAGTCACATCTGTAAGAGGCGTTCTCTTTACAAGGTCACAATTTTTACTTGCATTTCTGCATGCCTGTATAGATGGCTAAGAAACAGCCCCAGAAATTTTATTGAGCCCTTAGTTTTGACAGTACAGATTTCCTAATTCATACTGCAGTCTTAAAAAAAAAAAAGGTAAAATAGACCTTCACTGCTTAGGCACTGCCACCGAATGTCACTGGTACCATGTACATGGAGATCCCAACGCTGCAACCTGATTTGCTTGGATTTACAGACTCCATGTGATCGTATAACCAAGAGGCAGATTGTATGTTCTGGGTAACTCTTAGTAATGCCCATAAATTTAACCAGTGTCGCTATTTTTGGAAGTTCTGAAAAACAGAAATAAAAACCCCAAGGCATTAAATAAATGACTAGAAATGTAATAAAAGTTAACTAAAATGACAGAGTGCTTGCTAGATCACCCAGTTGTTTCATTTATTCAAGCCATTTGCTTAACAAATCAAGTTTTCCACCAGTCACTCAGCACTTGTGCTAAGCACCCACATACATTCAGGTAATCAATTGTATCATACCTCATGTTTACTAGTCCTGATATACCACATAGCAGTCGAGCTCTGTTGATAAACACTGGTTTGTTTCAGCAAAACAGCTAACCTTATCCTATTCAGAAATGATAAATTAGTTTGTATTCTCTTGTACGGAAAAGGTTTCCTTGGAAAGCAATTGCCAGAGTCACAAGAAAATAGTAGGCACTCTTGAATTGCCAAGATCCAATTCTGAACTGTTTTATTTTTAATGTTCCCCCTACTTGGGAGGAAAGGTAGATTTTATTTTTGACTATATTTATATTGAGATATAAGGTATTCTTTCTCCTGACTGACTTTACAATCAGAAATTAATCAAAGGGTTAAATTTTCAAAAGTTTGCACAAGTCAAATTTCATCCAGATCTGTATATTTCAGGGAGACGCCAGGGTAAAAGCCCAGAGGAGAATCTAGGCTGATGAACTGTCCCAAACAGCAGCCTTAAAAGGAGTGCCCAGTTGCAGCCACATATTTGGGGCATGTCCACAAAAGCCTGTTACCAAATCTGATCATAAGACAGGCCAGATAGCCAGTCCTTCATTGGCTGTGTAATAGCTAAAAATGAAGTGTGTTTTTTGAGGTGCAAGAAAGGCAATAGAAACAATTTGGGAAAGTTAGCTGGAACATAGATACTTGGAAGAAAAAGTAGTGCTGGAGTAACAATTGCCCATGGCAGTCACCCTCCTTCCAGAGTGGTTTCCATCTGCGCAAGCTCTGGTCTCACTCCAGCAGCATCCTGTTGGCTGGATTTTCCCACACATTACTGGTATGTCCAACAACTTCTGCCTGGTGGAGAAGATGCTGGCAGAGATTTCTTCTCTGCCCACAGGATAGCTATGCCATTAAGAAGCAGAGGAAGGCCATCTCAGATTATGCCAAATGAAAGAGGCTTTAAAATACAGAACCCGGTGCCCAAAGGGCCTGATTTCATTTGCTAAGAATTCATTGGTGTGTGCTAACGTGATATTTGAAGGCATGACCTTGACAAATTAGCAGCTCTGTTTCCCAGATGGAAGTTATTGTTTCAGATGGCCATGGTGGCACCTGAAGTCTAACCTGACTGTGTTCAATTTCCATCTGGCCATGGTACATCAGCATATCTTCTGTGGAGAATTAAAGCCCTCCTGAGTCCAGATGATTAGTCTTTGAATCTTCAGGCAATGAGATCTGAGATCTGCTGTGTTGACAGTACATCCCATTGCACAGATCAGCACAGCAAATCTCTCCTAGCAAAATTATGTGTCAGGAGCCAAGAAAAATCAGATGAGAGTGAGAGGCAGGTGGTCAGAGAGTGAAGACAACAAATTGTGAGAGCTAGAGATAAAAGAGATGAGGCCTCTCAAAGGAAGTTCTCTTTCTGCTACAGTTCTCACTTTGTGGGACTGTTGAGAAAGGATGCTACACTGTAAAAGCTTATCAATATCTCTGATGTGGGAAGAATAATTACTTAATAATTAGAATAATATTTGAAGTTTAATAAATAAACTAATTTATTTAGAATAATAAAGTCCTCAAAGATTTCCTAAAGCATTCCTCACTGCCTCCAGATTTATTTATTCCTAATGAAAGGAAAAAAAAATTAGTCCCCAAGGTAACATTCCTGGCAGAAGAAGTCAGCATGCAGTCACTATTTCTGCTATTCTTATTTGCATCTGGTAGCTGGGAACGGAGCTCAGCATCAGCCACTGCCACAGAACCAAGTTTATTATTTATTTATTATTATTATATATTTAACTCCATTTGGACCCAGCCATGTTGCAGAGTTGTTTCTCGGTGTGATGTAGTGTCACTTTGAGGAGAGTCTGTGTGTTCAAGGTGAGGCACTGAATGTTATTTTGCAAGGACACCATGTCTGTTGGCTTGGAAACTTATCTAGCCCTCAATCTATGCACTGGTGACATGGAGCATACTGGTGTCATGCAGAGGAGAAAAAAAAATAAAGCTGGAAAATTCATGGAGAGCAAATAGAAAACCGCTGGAGGAATCAAGCTGTTGTGACCCTGTCCCTGTGCCTCTTTTCTGTTTCCCCAGAAAAACAGCAGGAAGAAAAGGGTAGCCTGCCCCAATGCTTTCTGAACTGTGGCAAGTTGGGGCAGAGTGGCTGGCTGGAAAGCTGCCTGGTGGAAAAGAATCTGGGACTGCTGGTCAACAGCAGCTGAACATGATCCAGCCTGTGCTTAGGTGGCCAAGAAGGCCAATGGCATCCTGGCTTGTATCAGCAATGGTGTGGCCAGCAGGACCAGGGCAGGGATTGTCCCCTGTGCTCGGCACTGGTGAGGCCACACCTCAAATCCTGTGTTCAGTTCTGGGCCCCTCACTGCAAGAAAGATATTGAGGGGCTGGAACATATCCAGAGAAGGGTAACAGAGCTGGGGAAGGGTCTGCAGCACAAGTCTGATGAGGAGCAGATGAAAAGAGGCTGTAGTGAGCTGGAGTTAGTCTCTTCTCCCAAGTAACAAGCAACAGGAAGAAGAAATGGCCTTGAGTTGCACCAGGGAAGATTTAGATTAGATAGTAGACAGAATTTCTCCACTAAAAATGTTACCAGGCATTGGAGCAGGCTGCCCATGGACATGGTTAATTCAGCATCCCTAGAGGAATTTAAAAGACATGGTTTAGTGTCCCTGACTTGGCAGAGCTGGACTTGTTTTGTCTAACCTAAATGATTCTATGCTTCTATGATTCTATGAAATCTATGAAATTCTATGAAATCTTCAATTCACACCTTGGCCAGAACAAAGAAAACATGTGTGGGTAAGAAATGACTGGCAAATGCAGGGTGTTCTCCTGCAGACCTTCTTATATATCCCTATAAAAACAGGCCAGTTGGACTCCACAGTGAGGTGTTCTGCATTTTTTCTAGTGGGTCTCTGGCAATTGTTTTAACATATTTCTCTAACTTTTGCTTCTCATGATGACCATTTTGTGAAAAGTAGCTAGTGTGAAGACCTGTACTACTTGATCATTCCTAGAACCATTCCAAACCAGCAATATTGCAGGATTCTGAGAAATGTCCAGGCTGTGACCTGGACAGTGAGGAATAGGGGCAGTTACAAATCAACTGGGCTTTTTCTAGGAGATATTCTCATGTGTTCATTATTTTTTAGAAAAATACATTGCTTAAAAGTTTGAGTATTTAGCTGAAGTATTGCTTATTTCTCCAGGGTTAAAAAAACAGAAGTCAGATTTTTTTATTTCAAATATATAATTGAAAGTCTTTCAATGTGGTCCGAAGAGAAAATTCTTTGACCACTTCCAAGCAACAAGAAGTTGCAAAAAGTAAACCAGATTTCTTCTGCCAGTGCCATCAACACTTGATTTGTTATAAAAAATAGGGCTGGGAGCCAACAGTGGGACTTTCTTTCTCCCAGCAGATAACCTTCAGCTCCATTAATTTCAGGGTGAACCACAGACACATTTGAGAGTAGAATCTAACCCTTTATAAATAATAGTATTTTGGGGCCAGAAAGAAATGCTGGCTTGATCTTAAAGGGGATGAATTGCTAAACAGCTGCTGCTGAATTACACAGCCATGCTCTTATGAAGTCTATGTTAGTTTATTTGTTCCTGTTTTCAGCAGTAAAGCCAAGTTTTCAGGGTGGTATATAAAGTCCTAGTCTAGCAGAAAGTCGTTCTTTTTGTGATAAGGACACATACAGCCAGTTTTGACTTATCCCTGGACGAGTTAATCAAACCATGATTCAAAGTTTATTTTGAGCTCTGTAACTTAAAATGTTCCGATTTCTTTTTCAAACCAAGCTTTTAAGAACAGATTTCGACCATGGACTAATCATTTTTTATTTTGTGAGACATGATTTTCATAATGGGCATTAATTTGAAGTCTCTCTCCTGCATATATGTTGTAACACTCTTACACATAGTTCAGTAAAGGTTTTTACAGCTGTCATCAAAATTACACACACATTGTCACATCTGTTTAGTCTAATTGCATAACTGGCTGTGATTGCACCAATTACCTAGAGAGGCAATACATAACTAAAAGTTAAAAATAAGAAAAAGTGGTAGAAAAAGAATTTTTACCCCCATCAGCAAATCAGCAAGTCACTCTTCTAATGAGATTTGAAGATTCATAACAAGATTAAAATAGTCCTGATTATTCCAATAGGATATTGAATAATAAAGACAGTTGCATTGGCTCCCAGAATTACTGTATTATTCAGGTATACTCAAACTGGCACAAGTATTGAAGTCTCATTTTATACCCACACAGCTATATTGATCTTTGCCCACTTTTGAGTCTTAAGTTCATGCTCAGACTACTGATGATCATTTTACATATTGGATTTTCAGCCTTTCATAGCTATCAATATATTTCCAAAAATCATGTGTTCACATAAATAGGGCCCCAGCAAGGGGATTTTGAACCAAACAGAGGCTGGGATATTGCCCAGTGCAGTCTGTGCAAAAGACAAAATCCAAGAAATTGATTTTGCCAAGATCTTGCAAATACAACTCAGGTAATTCATACATTATCCCAAAACCTAAATGGATAGTGACAGTAAAATAAGCCTTCTTTGATTTTAAATCCAGGTAAGCAACAAAATTCAGACAAGAGCTTTAAAAAAAATTCAATTAATTTGGCTCATCTACAAGAATTCCACATGTGTATTGATGGTAACCACCACCAGTAGTCCAAAAATTTTAATGAACCCAAAAATTCTCTTTGATTTTTTCAAAATCATAAATTACTTCTAGCTGTCTTCACTAGTACTACTTTTTTTTTAATTCATCTACTCAGATCTCTTTTCAGATTTTTTCATTCACAGACATTAATAGGATGCCAAAATCTATGGATTTCCACTGCATGAGCTGCTGGATGAGGGAGGGTGCTTGTTTAACATGGTGGCTGCCCCATGGCAGCTCACAGCAGCCCTCCCACCCCATTACCCACATGATGGGTGCAGGTACACCAGACCTGTGGAAGCCCTGGGTGCTCTGGCAGGGCAGTAGGAAATGGGGCTTTTTTATGGGTTACATGAAAAATGCCTAGTATCTACCAGGTCTACAATCAAACTGGTTTTGAGTCTTTCACAGGCTGTCTGCCATCTAATCAGAAAGGAAAAACAGAGGTATCACACTAAATCCATTTCAGAGCTACCCATCTGAAACCCTATAAAATCCCTTAAAAAGATTAAATTAATACTGCTTATGAAATTTATCTGTCAGCACAGGACCTCACTGCTCAGTTTATAGAGGTTATGAGCTATAACAAACTCCAGGTTATTCTTCTATTCCCAAGCATGAGAAAACACCAACAGGCAAACCAAGAGCAAAGGGAAGCAGGGAGTGGTCCTGAGAAAGTGAAAGTTCTCCAATAATTTTACCCATAAGTATATTATTTTTAGGAAACTTTCCCCTTTTTTTGTCTCCTGTTTCTTTATTTTATTTATTTTCTTCTCGTTTTGACTTGATGGGATTTTACTGAAGAACAGGGGAACATATCAAAATTCTACAGAAAGGTCTTTTTCTTTTTTTCTCTTCTTGGTTTGTCTGTTAAATGTCACAAAAATTTTCCAGATCAATACAGCTAACCTGTGCTAATTAAGCTGTTTGTGTGGGTGTTAAATGAGGCTTAGGCAAATGATAAGAGCCTGTGTCATGCACCTCAAAGCCATCACAAGGTTATAGCAATCTGATTATTGATTGACTCTAGAGCTCTTCATTATACTTAATACTTTATGGACTACTTGCAGTACTGACCAAGTGGAGGTCATTAAAGAGTACCATCTGGTATAGTTAACATGCAAAACAGCCTCTGAGGACCTACAGGGTTTTGTCTGGACAGTACATGGCAGGATTTTATTCACTTAGAAATTTAAGCTTCCTTAGTCCTTTTCCCAGAAAAGTAAAGTAGTGGAAATGGTGCAGCTTTTTCCCCACAGTCACACTCCCGTGTTGAGTCTGGAACTGAGGGCTGAAGATCCTTACCTGAGGAAGATGTCTGTCTTGAAGTTCTTATATATCACAGTCAGCCTCAAAGTTTCTCCATACTTACTGTAGCACTTTCCAATGGCTTAAACTTCAGTACAATTTGAGTGGGCTGGAGAATTTTTCTTTGTCTTCAACCTGGCCACAGATTCACAAAACATCTGTAAAACAGGCTTGTTTTTCTCCCTAGCCCATATCCTATAGAGAGTGTGGATGTACCAAAAGCTTTAGCATGGAGACATGTCTGACAGAGACTGGACAAAAAAGAAAGTAAAATCTGTGCTGGCTTATCAGTGCTGGTTATAAATCTGTGCCAAAGTCAGGTATTAGTCCACAGAAAGAAAAAAATTTTAAAAAAAAGGAACAATAGTTTCAGAGTTATTGTCTATTTGCCTCCAATTGCTATTGACAGTGTCACTCCCATGAGATTCTTCTGTTTAACTGCAGATGTCTGCATCTGGCTTTGCTGTTTGAATTCTGTTAGGAGACAATGGAGACAAATTCACCTTTCTGACTTTTTCTCTCCTCACAAAGTAGACATGTAAAATAAGTCAGATGATTCATGTTTTAGAATAAGCACTTGCCTATTTGTAGGCAGCCATTGGCTCCAAAAGGTATCTAGGGACCAGCTTGACCTAAGCACTCAGGCCTCAGGTTTCTGAAATTAGTGAAATGAAACTCCTGCTGTGAATCTGTTTGCTATTGAAAGAAATATCAAGTTTAAGATGGTATTTGTACAAATAGGCTCCCCTCCATTTGGCTGGTATGTGACGGCTTCATCGCCCACCCTAAGAGTGACTTTCTCAGGCTGTTGAAAAATACAGCCTTGGCTCCTGTGGAGTAGAGGACAGGTAGTGCAGGAGCATCCTAGTCCACCCTAGACAGAGGATTTTTTCACCTCCAGAGAAATGAGACATCCTAAGTTCTACATCACCCCTAAAATTTACTGAGAATCTTAAGGGAAACAAATACATGTGATGTATAAAACCTAGTGTAACAATAATTCTAAGTTTCCAGCTTGGCAAAAAGCCAAAGAAAAGTGATTACAATATCAAAAATTTGCAACCAGAAAAGAAAATCCCTTTTCTACACTCCTCATATGTTATGTGGCCTTGTCCTCAAAATGCTGTCTAATCCCTTCCTTTTATTAAATATTATGTTCTCTCCTTTGCTGCTTCAGCACCATTGCTAGGCAGGAGTTGGCCCTGTCAGTTCCACCTATTTGTGGATCTTCTCAGAGACTAACCCTGAACTGAGCAAAAATAAAGTCATCATTTTAAACTTTGCTAATTTGTATTTAGAACCTGCCAGAGCTCTCATGTGGTGTCAAGTACGTGACAGTGACCCAGAAAGAGAAATGAGCAGGAATTATTCATGCTTTAGGTGAAGAATCCTCCTCCCTCTCCTCTTGCACTCCCTTGGATGGGAGGACGACGACACATGAGGACTGCACACCTGCACCCAAGTCATGGTCCATATAGTGCCACTTGTTTCTCATGGCAAATTTCTCTGCTTTAGTCCCCTAAATATCACCATGAGGAAACAGCACTGTCCTAAAAGGGCAGAAGGAGGACAAATGTATACAATACGATTGTGTGAGACCTTCACTGAAGAAATTCAAAACCTGCCTAGACATGATCCTGTACAACCTGTTCTAAGTGCTTTAGTAGGGGGGCATTCGACTAGATGATCTCCAGAAGCTGAAAGTCCCTTTTAGCCCCAGCCATTCTGTGAGTCTGTGATTTGTATTCAGGGAAAAGGATAAGGATCAGAAAAGAGCTCATAGCTACATTTTAGGCTGTGAATGCACTAGGCTATGGAAGCTGTGCACTGAGGGACAATCAACCAAAATATAAATATATTCTGTACATAAAAATTGTTCTGTCTGGGTAGCCTGTTGATTTACTCTGCAGCAACATCTTACGGCCTTAACAATAGGAAAAGCACTGCATCTTAAATTGCTGCACTATCCTTATAAACAACCTTGTATCTAATCACAAATAAAGGTTTGTTGCCCATCAATAAAAAAGCCCAATTTCAGTAAATAGAATTGAAATACATGGAAGGGGAGGGCAGGGCAGGAAAAAAAACGTGTCCATACCTGGAAGTTATGATGGACTTGGAATGGTTCAGGTGAGAGGCTTATCAAGATAGAAGTGTTGAATCTGGTCTGTCTTTATGTGAAGCATTTTATCAAACTTCAGTACCTGACATGTTGCTCATCAGCTTCAATCTCCTCTCTTTCTTCTCTCATCAGGAGGCCAAGAGGACTGCATCCTTTCCTATGAACCTGTCACAAGACAGGAAAGTAAGTTTCATCTTCTTTTCTATCACTCTTCCTTATGTTTTTCGTTTCAGAGTTTGGGGGCCAGCAGAGCAGTAAGCCTTGCTCTGCCAGTCCCAGATTCACTGTGGCTTCCGTTTCTTGGACACTCAGTCTATTTTCATATGGAAAAAACATGACATTATGGTATTCTTTGGAAGCCACCACTTCTTAACATTCCCAGGACTCTTCTCCCCAGTACATTCTCGTGGACTTTACTAGTACAAAAAATTAATCAGTCTACAAAATATTTATGTAGATTTTCTAGATTTACTGCAATATTGTTACATGAAAAGCCTTTATTATTTTGTTTCTCATGTGATATGTTCCACTGTCCAGGGTAGACAAACATATGTAAAGGCAACTTAAAATGGGAGCACATCCATCTGGTTTAATGGAGAATGCACTCATATAACTTGAGGTGAAAAAAAGGCTACAATAGCCTTTCCATACCTCATGGAAGAGTCCATCTGCAAGCATTTGGAAGTAGCCTTGTTGAGCAATAGCACATATATCTGTGCTTCTGCATAGTCACTTGACTTGTGCATGGACCATCACAGAGCTCTGCAGTGGTACTCATTCCATTCCCTTTTTTCATGTCAACAAATAAAATATTCATCAATAAAATGCACCTAAGTTTTCACTTCATACATAAAGACAACAATTCTGATTAGTGATATTTGGGTGCATTTATTTATTGTTGTGGGTAAGACCATCGAAATGTGATCTTTTTGTTTTTCAGTTAATTACACCAGGCCAGTTATTATCCTGGGTCCTATGAAAGATCGGATCAACGATGATTTGATATCTGAGTTCCCTGATAAGTTTGGGTCATGTGTACCACGTAAGTATGACTCTACTCCTAGTTCTGCAGCTGAGTGAATGGTATCCCTTGGTGCCATACATTAAGTAAATTTCTATGAAAGCAGCATCCGTGAACTATGCTTAGT
Organism: Leptocoma aspasia; assembly: GCA_013399835.1. Lineage (NCBI taxonomy): Eukaryota > Metazoa > Chordata > Aves > Passeriformes > Nectariniidae > Leptocoma > Leptocoma aspasia. Next base: position 179,340 of record VXAX01003037.1, on the reverse strand, counting down.
TGCGTTTCTCAGAAGTCATTTTTTCATCAGACAGAAAAGGCGAAAAGAATGAATAAATTAAAAAAGAAATTTTAAAAAGGTTGCGAATGTCTGGGAAAAAATTCTGAAAAGTTTGAAGTTCTGGTAAAATGTAAACTGCTTCAACTCATCTGCACAGCATCCACCAATAAATATAAAAAATAATCTGTGATTTGTGTAAGTTACAGACTGTTGAATCAGAAAGCAATGTTAGACCCTGAATTAAACAGAGTGTTTATATCTGTGGACAATTAGAGCTTGCTGTTTATTTGAGGGCCTAATTGCAGTCATTCTTAATTTTAAATGGTTGTCTCTGGCAATACACTAACTTAAGACTACTAGAGATGAGAACAGAATCAGGCTTATAAATAAGGCTAAATTGAGCTGATGAGATCACAATTCATTTTATCACCATAATAACATTAAATTTAAAATATGAAATGCATTTTAAATTTGAGGTTTGTGTGTGATTCTGCTGGAAAAAGTGGGACTCTGGTAAACCCTGATTTTATTTGTATTGATTGGAGGTAAACATCAGAAGGTATTACTACAAAACAACAGCTTTATTATCTATGATAATGCTCCATTGAAAACAGTATGTAGTAGCCAGAGATCTGCTCTCAAATGTAAAGTGCCCTCACTTAGAGCAGACCCAGCATTGCCCACTGAGCAAACCATGGCTGCATTTTTCACACTAAATGTTTTTGCAGACTTCTTCATCTTCTGTCTTTTGTTTCATGCAGATACCACACGGCCAAAGCGTGACTATGAAGTGGATGGGAGAGATTATCATTTTGTCATTTCAAGAGAACAAATGGAAAAAGATATCCAAGAGCACAAATTTATAGAAGCTGGGCAGTACAATGATAATTTGTATGGAACTAGTGTCCAGTCTGTGAGATTTGTGGCAGAAAGGGTAGGTTGACAGTAGTTTTATTTCCAGTGCAACATGATCTGCTTTGTTTCCACATTGTGTCTCAGACATGATTCTCTGCCAAAAATATAAAATAGCTGCAAAACAGCATCCTAATATTTATAGGCTTTATAATGACTCTACAAGTGGAGTCTCTGACTTTGAATTACATCATCCTTGGCACTGTCTGTACTTGGATTGTCATGGATTCAGGGTTCTAACACAGTGCCTCAAGTACTCCTCAAAACAGCCTCTACTCTTCCCTCTGTAAGATGGGTAGATAGACTAAATCAGCTTCAAGAGGGAAAAGAACGAACCACAGATTAAATTATTTGCCTCGGGTGACACGGGGACTCTTTGACGTAAACAAGAACTCAATTAATCACTTAGAACAGGAAATCCTATTGCTTTTATGAACTGATTTTCCTCATCTCAGGAAAATCTTCCTGCACCTGCAAATTTCATCCCAGTAAAAAATAAATCCCAAGTTTGTTCCCGTATCACCAGTGTATATTTATACGGGCACCAAAGCAAAGGAAAGAACACAGCGTAGTGGAGCGTATGCTCTGGGCTACCCCTTCCCTGGTGTGCCAGTAATGGCCCCATTCCAGGGCACTGCATCGCAGATTTGCTTCCTATCTTTTGGTTGATCTGCAGCAAAGTCTGCAAAAATAAACACATGCTCATCTGTTCCCAACAGGGCAAGCACTGTATACTTGACGTGTCAGGAAACGCTATCAAACGACTACAAGTTGCACAACTCTATCCCATTGCTATCTTCATTAAGCCCAAATCATGGGAGCCTCTGATGTGAGTATAAACATCTTCAAGCATTTTATTTTTTTCAGGTACAGCCTCAAGTGGCACCACACAGGTCTTGAGTCTACATTTTGCTTGTTCTCTAAAATTAGTAATAATGAGATGAAGTAGGAAGAGTGCCCTCAGAGCCTCTCATCCACTGTATCCTGGTATCTTGAGGAATAAGCCATAGCCTTGAACCTTTCAGACTGGGATATGTGGGATTATGTGCTGGACCACAAAGGACTCCCTGCCAGTGCTTGGTGTACTTGCTCCAACCTGAGCAACAGGTTCACCAGGGACTCACTCACACAGTTTGGCTTGTCCCATGCATCCTTGGGTGCTCTTGGGGTTTAGAGTCTGGCCAAGGGCACGAACCAGGAGTTAAACCTGTGTCAGACTTGAGGTGTGTTCCTCTTCACCAGCCCTTCATTTACCTGCAGATCTGTAAGAGGATAGGCAAGGAGCCATGGGACTGGAGAAGGGCAAACATAACACTTACAAGAATGGAAGAGAAGGCACCAGCTCCGTGCTGCCAAGGCTGTCCAAGGTGGCACATACTTTGAGGGTTAAGATCAAAACTTAAGATCAGTAAGATGAAATTCAGCACAGACAAAGGAGAGAAAATGAAATGCATGATTACAAGCAGGGAATAATTTAGCTATAGCACTGCAGAAAAGCATCTGGCAGTTGGGGTGGATCACACAGGAATACGAATGGATGGGTAATGTGGTTGCAAAAAAAAGAACTTGCCACTGTGGGCTGTATTCATATCAGTGTTGTGTAAGGACAGAATAGACTGCTATTTTGTTTTACTGGGTATGGATGAGGCCTCAGCTGGAGTGCTGGCCTGATTCTGGGTTCTACCCTGCTGGTGGAGGAGGAGCAGGAATTATCTAGTGTCACAGAGAGAAGGCTGAGGAGGAAATATGGAATTGATATTCATCCTGAGTTAAAACTCAGGATAAAATACATGGTTATCAAGTTGTTTTCCATGTACACTTACAGTTATGCAAGAGCTGTCAGCTTAATCTGCTGTGATAGGGGTGAAATTTTGAAATCTGTGCCAGTTCTGTTCAATATTTTTATTGATGACATGGATGAGGGTATTGAGTCATTCATCAGTAAATTTGCAGAGGACACTAAGCTGGGAGTGTGTGTCGATCTGTTGGAAGGTAGGAGGGCTCTGCAGAGAGACCTGGAATGGTTGGATGGATGGGCAGAGTCTAACAGGATGAAGTTTAATAAGTCCAAGTACCAAGTCCTGCATTTTGGCCACAATAACCCCCTGCAGCGTTACAGGCTGGGGACAGTGTGGCTGGACAGTGCCCAGGCAGAAAGGGACCTGGGGGTACTGGTCTACAGCCAGCTGAACATGAGCCAGCAGAGTGCCCTGGTGGCCAAGAAGGCCAACGGCATCCTGGCCTGTATCAGGAATAGTGTGGCCAGCAAGAGCAGGGAGGTCATTCTGCCCCTGTACTCAGCACTGGTGAGGGCACAGCTTGAGTGCTGTGTCCAGTTCTGG
>VXAX01003037.1:72608-175681 GCA_013399835.1 Leptocoma aspasia | reverse complement strand
ATTTTTAATTCACCAGCTGTGCAGGTCCCCAGATAAGAAAGAAATAAGAAATAAGAAATAAGAAATAAGAAATAAGAAATAAGAAATAAGAAATAAGAAATAAGAAATAAGAAATAAGAAATAAGAAATAAGAAATAGAAGGGACTGCAGTATGACAGCACTTTAATTTCATCGTGAAAAATGGACATCATGGTCCTCCCCTTCTCCATCCTCTCTTCTAAGGGCACAGAATGGGCAGAGTCAGGAATACAATTAGCACGGTTTTATACCCCAGGCAAATCTACAACCTGAAAGTGTAATGCAAATTTCTACCTGTTCCAAAGTTCCTCCTATTTTAAACACTTGTTTATATTTTTATTTGTATTATCTTTTCTGCTATTCAAAGATCTTGAGGAAGACTTCTCAAAAATTTACCAGAAACAGATCTGAAAGGAAGAGGATGTTGTCAGCATTACAATATTGGTTAAGTGCCCATAAGATGAAAATGTTAAGTTTGCCTAAGAATTTGCAGTGGTATGTCCCATTACAAGTTTTAGTTCAGTCCCCTAAAGTAGGTGTAGCTGATGTGAAGTCCACCTGAACTTGATTAGATAGCAATCTTTCCAATAAACAGAATTAGTATTATTCCAAATTTAGCCGAACAACACATGGATTGTATTAAACCTTTTTATATCATCTACAAATAACTGACATAAATTTTAAAAGAAATCTTTCTTAGCCTTCATTTTATAAACCCACTTTCTCCATGCCATTAGTACTTGCAAAGAGATTTTTCTAAGCAGTGTTCCCAGCTATACGGTTACTTATCTAGGTAGGCAGCTTTAAGCCATTTCTGGAAACTCCTTTTTGCATCCTGGACATATTCCAGAATGTTTTTCAGAAGCCAAGTACAAGTTAGCTATAGCAAGTTCATACTGTTGTGCACTTCATACAGCTTTTTTTTCTTGCACTATCATGTCCATAATTTCCTACATGCATCACCCATGGTATACTGTATACAGTCCATTACCACATAATCATATGATTCAGTGCAAGGCATAAAATCGGATTTATGCTTTCCTAGTTGCATCAGAGAATTTCTGACATGTTTTAAGGGAAAAAATGAATCTATGCTGGGAAAAAAATGCTAGAACAAGTAAACTCTATTTTTTATTAATAATTTGGACATCTACAGGCATATGAGTATAAGGCAGTGAATGAGCATGATCTTGATTAATTTCAAGTAAGCAGTGGTATTAATACCTGAGCATGCACGAGCAAGACAACTAATTTCTTAAAGTTATTAAATAATGCTTCTGTTGAAACAGAAATGCTCCATCAAATAACAAAACACTGAAAAAACCAGAATGTTACCATCGGTCTTTGTTTTTATATTTATGAGCACCCAATAAGCAGTCAGTACTTTATCCATCTGAGACACCCAGATGAGTCTGGAAGATACAGGGGTTCCTGAAGGAGCTTCAGGCAGGAGTGCTGAGTGCTCAGACCATGGGACATCCTGGATTCCAGACCTGTCTATGGTTTCCTGATGTCACAAGTCTATCTCAGTTAGCAGCTGCCAGACTTGGGCCCTGTATTTTGTTTGAGAATGTAGAATAGTGAACCCAAGATAAAAATTTGGTGGAGAAAAGTGAAATGGGAAATAGTCTGAATAAGTAGTTTTGTACTACATAAGAATGAAATTAAATTGAATATATTGAAGCTGTCCATGTACTGTTGGAAGAATTTTTATTCTTTTAGCAATCTCAATCCATCTGTGATTCAGTTGAGCATGCCTTTTGAAAAACCATTCTAGCAAGAATCTAAACTTTTTGATTACTCCTCCATGTTTCTAGGGAAATGAATAAACGTCTTACAGAGGAGCAAGCAAAGAAAACCTATGATCGAGCAATTAAATTAGAACAAGAATTTGGAGAATATTTCACAGGTATGTTTTTATTAATACCATAATTTTTCCCAAGATATAGTCTTTTATTGCAAAACTACTGGATCAACTCTGTCTTTGACCTTGAGCACCTATCAGTATAGTGTGCCCAGAGCAAGGACTTTCTGGCTTGAGAGTATTGTTTCCTTGAAATTCAAGAGCAGGTGAGGCACTCGACTCCTCAAAAGTTTGATGTCCTGAAGGAGTATCTATGTGGAGGGAAATTAAGGGACAAACTACTGTGCTTTGTGTTACAGTTAGTTTACCTTCTATCATCTTGTTAACCTCAGCAGCCAAGAGTGAACTCATTATAACCAGATCAGAAAGGCTGCAAATCTGCTGCTGCCCACTCCTGAAGTAGGTTCTAAACTGAAGTGTAAAGCTTGACCTCCAACAGTGGGAATCTCCTGTGCTGCCCTCCCCAGGACAGAACTGCTAGCTCTCTGAACTAACCTGGCTCAGTCTTCTCAGTCTGAGCAGTGGGATGGGTCTCTGTCATAGGCAGGTGCCATTGATTTGAACTGAGTTGTCCTCTGCAGGGGTATGACTTTTCCATAAACATCTCAGTATGCCAGTATTTCTTCTCTTTCCATGAGTATCTATGAGTATGCTGAAGATCTGCTGACACTAGATGCTGTATCTATCCATTAAAAGAAATATTAATATGTTTTCTCTACTGCAGCTATTGTCCAAGGAGATAGCTTAGAAGATATATATAATCAATGCAAACTTGTAATTGAAGAACAGTCTGGGCCTTTCATCTGGATTCCTTCAAAGGAAAAATTATAAATTAGCCACTGCACCTCTGATTACGACGGGAGAATATTTAGAAGAAAACTATAATATACTATTTGGAGGCTTTCCTGTTTTTGTTGCATTTATGTTCTTTGCAGTCAATGTGAATTTTGATGAATGTACAACACAAAGTGTTTGAAGCCATGAAGGACACTGATGGGTCAAAGGGTAGGAACAAAAAGACTTCTACCATATAAAGCAAATCTGTTGTGTGCTCAGAGCACGAGTTGTAGGTATAAACTTTTGACATGGAGACCCTCTGTCAAGGGGAGCTAAGCCACCTCCTGTGCCCACGCGGACATTTTGATCAATTTCAATGGCTGAGCTCAGTGTGTTGATTGCTTTAGAGAAGTTCCCAGCTCTTGAACCTCATAGAGGGCTTGATCCTGCAAGGCGCTCAGCACTTGACCCCAACTCCTACACATGAGTAGCCTGTTGACTTGGGGTCACCTGTGACCCTTCCCTATGCCGTTCAGTCCCACCAGTTCCAGCAGGACTATTCACGTGCTCAAAGCTAGGCACAGGCTTAAGCATTTTTGCTAGATCAGGGCCACACGCACCTTGCAAAATCAAGCTCAGAGTATTTGGTCCACTTCCTACTGAGGTCACTGTTAGGACACTCTGTGACCTGACTGGGAGGTGGGTCCTGTTCCAAGCTTGTCATTGCACATTTGTAGTTGGTACACCTCGACTTTGGTAACTATGCACATCTTTTGATTTCTGAAACCAAGTCAAGCATTTTTTTTCCCCTTTGGAAGCACTATTGCATCAGGAACTACCAACAATATGGTTTATTTTGATGGTGTTTAGGGGTGGGAGAGGATGGAAGCATTTCACATCACACACACGTGCACACAAACGCATTCCCATGCGGACACACGCATGTATGAGGATTCACAGCACCTATGTTAACAAGGAGGGATACAACTGGGAAAAGCTTTAAAATTTTTGATTGTCTATTTTATCATTTATATTGATAGAAGGCACTTAAAGATGGAATAATTTATAAAAATAAAAATATATTGATGTATAGAAACTAATTTCTATAGGTAAAATGTTTTTGTGAAGATATTTTGTAAAGAATAATTAATTGAAAGATTAAATATTTACACCCTTGTGCGACTGTCAAATGTAAAGAGGACCATCAAGTTGCATTATACCTCTTCAATAACAGATTCTCTATTATTAATGGCAAGCAAGAAAATTCCTTAAATTGTAGTTGTCATCTTTTTTTTCTTTCCATTTAATCCTCTCCCTTGCCTCTGTTTAATCATGATGAACTCCTGTGGAAAGATCTCTTGAACTCACTGCCCTGTAGGAATTTTCTGAACACAAAAGGATAATGCACCTTTGAGAGGGATAACTATTCAGAAGCAAAGTGTCAGTGCTTAAATGCAGTTAATAATTTCTCTTTTAGGAAGGAGGCACCCTTAATCCCCAAATGTTTTATGATTCTTCCTGTTTCCCTCAGGGAAATAACAAAAGCATTTGATCTTTCCTTTCTTTTCAGGCAGGTCACCAACTAACTTGTATCTTCATTCATTTCACAGTCAACAAGGGTCTTAAAAGCAAAAACTGAGGCAATAGACATTTGTGAGGGATTTGGGGAAAGTCTGTGGAATTGCAGTTTGGGGTGTATGGAAGGGGAGAAGGAGGTATTTTTTTTTTCTCATTTCGCATTGCCCTTCTTCTGTGTAGTGATGCCATTCCTCACTGACTTACAAGGGGACAACTGCAACAGATGCTATGACAGCAAAATTGAATTGCCTTTGCTGCTGCTGGACCATGTTCTCTATAAAACCCACACTCCTGCCTCTGCTGCACTGCAGGAGTGCAATGCTTACAGCTGGTGGCTACAGCAACCCTAATGCTTACGGATGTCTTAAGGGCAAATGCTAAATAGACTCCTCTGGCACTTGTCTGTTTGAAGCTTACACTTCTACACCCTGTCCAGCTGACAGGGCGACCCAGCCACCTTCCGCAGACAGCGTGACGAGCTGGATATTTGCAAAAGCCACCAGCAGTGACAGGGTTAAAAAAATGGGCATTTTACTGGCTCTGAGCGGGCCTCTCATGCTTACTGCCCAACTATGGTAACTCTGAGAAGTTTACACTTCTTTAACTATTTTTCCTGCCTGGTCAGCGCAGATTTATAAACAAGGGTTTCAGTTAAGTCTCCAGAGGAGCTTTGTAACCAGAAGGGCTATAAACTTTTTTTTTTTTTAAATATTAATTAATGAATGCTTTGATTTTGGATAATTCTGCAGAAATCCACAGAGTGACCCCAGATCTTTGGAAGCCATGGATTTTTCCATGCTAACAAAATACTATTGCCCCAGGTTGGGAAATAGCCCACCAGACCTGAAAAACCAAGTATCCTAAAGCAGGAACTTCATTCTAATTTTCAGCTCTGTTTTTAAGCAATCAATCACATCTGCTTCTTTGTTTCTTAGTTCAGCATGCAGCCTTTTATGGTACTATCCTACTAGTAACTGTTTTGCTTTGTCATGTGCTGTGCTTTACAGTGAACAGTAACACTACGGCTGAGTACAATCAATTTTTCCATCAGTCCTTGGTTACTGTAGTAACATTATTTATTTTTCCCTGTCTGTTGTTTGTGCTTCCATTTTAGAGTTGACATTGCACTTCTTCTTTTTTTTTTTTTTTTAATAAAACATATATTTAAAAACAAATTGTCACGAGAATAATGAGAGGTCTTATTTCCCTTAGGACTTGTACTCCCATTTGTTTTGTGTGTTGATGTTTTGCGTTCCATGTTGCAGCATCCTAAGAGCTGCAGTCCATTTTTGCATTGCAGCTGTTCAGATCATACTGGGTGGTAGTGGGAGGAGGAAGAAAAGCATAAGACTCATGCAAAATTACATCTGGTGAAAAAGAAAAAGTCCAAACTCACAACCCACAGCAATTGGCGCCTGACTCCATATTGGTGCTAACACAGCTTAGCATAATCAGATTCCTTTTCTGTCCATGTAAAAGACTTGGGAGTGTCTAACCATGAGACCAATGCAAATGCTGGACCCTTTAGGAAAAGTGCCAGATCACACCCCTGGTGCTATATCTCATGTTCTGGCACAGTGTGTAGCACCACAGGGTCTAAGCAGAATCAAAAATTATCACAGCTCTTTGTCCACCCATGAATGATCACAATGACATCTTGCTGGCTTTGTGCAGATGTGCAATATTACAACTTAATTATTTTTCCTTGCCACAAACAACAAAATAAAAAATCTTCCATGCACTGACTCATTGAGAGCTTGCTAACAGGGCTCAGTGGAATGGCACTTCTTCGCTGGTCTTACGGTCTAACCATCAACCAGTGAAAGAGCCTCTTTCTTGCTTAATCCCCCTTCCTACAGAGGTACCCTGTCCATGCTAGCGCTTTGTAATTTCTTTGGTAGTAAAGGCTGTTTCTAGATCAATATTCTGTGATGTAATTGTGTTTGTAGCTAGCATGGTTTGATGCTCCGGTGTGGATAGGGTCCTATGAACCACTCGGTGAAAGTCAAGGCTAAGAAATCTCTCCATTGCACTGAAATTACAAATCCTCATCCTGGAGAGCAGTGTGGTACCTGAGCTAATAACCACTACGAGCCAGCAACAGTGTCCTAGGTATACAACATCCACCTACCTATTTACATTAGTTTTCTATGGAGAAATTATTGGTGTTACACCTTCACTGTCACTCGCTGATCAGCACCCAGTCAAATTGTATTTTTGTTTTGGTTTTCTTATCTTTTAGTTTTTGTTTTTCAAATTGTATCCCTGACCAGAGGTCTCAGTGAGTGAAAACACATGAGGATATTTGTAGGAAAAATCGTGTTGAGGAAAAAGTATCAACCTCCTTTTTCAGATGCAGATTTAAAGCCATAATATCTGCCATGTTCACAGAAAGTGGTCTTTTATCCTTCACAGCTTTTAATCTCAATATTTTCCCTCTTGGACATTTTGCCTATCATGTTATGCATGTGATTCACTGTGCAACTGCATTCAAGTGCACAAGCCCATTCCTTGGTGGAATAAACTCTTTTCTTTCCCATTACAAATCAGACATTTTGTCAATTGGTTCAGAAATAAGAATGAGGCTATTATGCTAAAAAATAAAGTTCCCATTCTAGGACACAAATCAGCATCAAAGCTAACAACAGATAACATCTAAAATCCATCCAGCATATAGCTAGCCTAGATCCTCAGCTGGTGGAAGTCACGGTCACTCCTCTGATTCCAATGGAGTCCATCCCATTTATACCACATGAAGTCAAACATCCATCCTCCTCATCATACTGATTTTTTTGCATCTCTGTAAAATACCAAGGCCACTTGATTAAACAGCGGCTTGACTTCCCATCATTATTTACTGCTTATTTTACTGTAACACCCAGAGGGCCAAGCCATAGACCAAGATCCTTTTGAGGCCAGTGCTGTGAAATTGCTAACAAAAAGACACCCCAAGGGCCGAATGGGTTTGCAGAAGGCTTCAGCTGCACTGACATCTCACCAAGAGCTATAGGAAGTAGCACTTCATTGGCTCTTTTTGAGACTTTAAGGTGAAAAGCACGAGAGGCAATCCATCATCTCTTACACCTTCTGGCCCTACAGCACAGGCAACTTGCCCTGATGTAAAACAGCATTTCTGGGCATGGGAGCCAGCATCCTAAGCAAGATCTTTGGTGGGGGGGCGGGGGGGGAAGCATTAAAAAAAAATAAAGGAAAAAAAATGGCAACACTGTTGGCTCTTAGTGGGATAGCCTTTTAATTTCTGGATTTGTGCTCCTAAATTTGAATTGGCCAGTTTGAATTTCTGAGTGCAGCAGCCTGTATGCACCAAGCTGCTCCCTCCAGCACAGTGTCCGGCGCGCGTCTCTTTCGCAGGATGTTTCTCAGTCCAGCTGTAGTGTGGGGTACTCAGAATCTGAACTGGAGTTTACAAAACACCCTGTCCAGCTTACACTCCTGTTATGTGTAAATACTCTGCGCATCCATTCCATTTGTGTAAAGAATAAAGCACACACAATTATAAAAATTAAGCTGTATATTTCATACTAGCCGTGTCCTTGCTTATTTATTCCAGTCCAAGCGCTCAGCTGTGGTTCAGTTGTAAATGCTTGATAGAGTGTTTATAAATATGTCATGAATTTTATTATAAAATATTAAAGCATTTTTACACTTTATAGCAAATTGCTTCTTCATAAGGCATAATTTGTCTTTTTTCCTTGGAGCAGAATAGTAAAAGAGAAATATGCTTTTATTTTGTCTTGAGGCATTATCACATCTATCACACAGGACAGACACAAATCTGGAATTAGGTGGATGGATTCAAAAATTACTGAGAATAAGACACCTTTTTCCTTCTTGCCCTTTTTTATTTCTTTTTGACTTCACATTGATGTGGAAGTTGCCACCAAGAAGATTCATTCTGGTGAAGTACAGCCACTTTCTCCTTACCACAGTTCTGCTGGGAATTCAGTATCATCAGCATCTTGGTGAATAATTACCAGAATATTTTTTATAATTAAATAATCATTCCATGTTTATGACATTGCTGCACAGCCATGGGGAAAAGGACTGTAATAATTACATTATAACTGCTTCTAAGCAGCTTAGTGGAGCATAAACTCACTTGTGCTATGGGATCCCAACAGCTCAAGAACCTTGGGGTTTGACCATTCCAGAAATATCTTTGCAGATGGTTTGTGGGCTCCAGGGAGGCCACGTGAACATTGTCAGTCCCCAGCAGAGGCAGTAACAGTATGGGAACACTGCTTTTGACACAGACAGTGCTATCTGCAGTCTGCAGGGGACCACAGAGCCTCCATATGGCTCTGGGAGCCACAACTGAGACTATAGAGAAAAAACTCTGTCCACAGGGTTTTACATGTGCGATCACAAGGATGGTTAATCATCTAAACATTCATTGTGATGCTTTAGTTTCTCCAGTAGATTCAAAAGAGGGAGAGAATCCAAACAATTGACATTGAGCAGGGTGTCTTATTAAAGTACTTTCTTCTCCTTCCTTTCTCTAGGTCAACCAGGGTCAATTCCCCAGACTATATTCCACAGAAGCAAGAGAAACTTAGAAAACAATCTTCATAATGTGGATTGGAGACAGAAAGTACTTTAAATTGTAAGAAGCTAGACATGCTGTGATCAATTCAGGCAGTGGTTGCAAACTTTGCCAACATTTTGCCTTGGCCAGGCATAGAGTATGTCCCTAATGGTCACATTTTCTCATTTGTCCCACTGCCTTTTAATGGTTCCTTTACACAGACAGCCAAGTATCTGGACTCAGTTTTCCATTCACAACCTGTGGTTTGAAAGACGCTATCTCCCAGTTTGGAAAATTATTTGGGACCAAAGCTACAAGGTGGGTGAGCAGTACTTCTGCTGTACAGATACCTCCAAGTGCCAAATCCATCTTAAGGAAGTAATTTCACCATGATTTTCAGGAGAATTTAGGTGTCTATCTAGCATAAGCAAGTTGTTCATTTCACTATAATCAGGGCACTTTATAGCTGGCACAATGCAAGGCAATGACACCTAAAGCACCTGTGGGAAAGCAGGAAAATGGTGATACATTTCCTAAATATCTGGGCACAGAGCAGATCCTCTTCCCCATGAGTAATCTGTACCAAAATCTTTATTATGGAAAATTACATCGCTGGAAGTACTCATGGTCAGGTTGGAGGGGGCTCTGAACAACCTGTCCTAGTGGAAGGCGTCCCTGTCTATGGCAGCAGGATTAGAACTACATGATCTTAAAGTCCCTTCCATTCTGAACCATTCCATGATTCTATTATCTTGGACAACTGAGGAAGACCTACAGTACCCCTACCAGAGCAGGACTCACCAAAAGCACCATTACAGAGCCCATCACTGCAAGGAAGGTGATACCACAGCTGCAGAGCATAGAGTGCTTGGGTTGGCTGGCTGGGCATGTCACCAGCAAAAGAGCTGGACTGGTCTGCAGACCAGTGTGGAAAGCTGTGGACAAAAGCACAGCTCCCCTGCTCAGTGGAGGAGGGCAGTTCTGGACAGCACCCGCTGCTGCAGTCCCTTACTGACGGAGATGGATCCTGCCTGACCCAATGGAGAGCCGATGGTGCCAAATATCCCAGGGAGGGGGAGCATGGTGCCCAGAAGAAATAAGTAATTTTAATCAGTGAAAAAATTGTATTGCTTGCTGCAGAAGCTCATTAACTACTGTCAACTACTCATTAGTGTTTGATCTAAGCAGAACCAGGTGGTGGCAACCAGGGAAAATTAATTAGGTCTAACATAACAGTGATAGGGTTGTTACAGCATCAGTAGAAGGCCAATACACAGCTGGCCTCTACACCATACCAACTGATTAACTCATGTCTCAGGGCAAGCAACTAGCCTGAGGGCTTGCTCTGCAATGTATGGACAAACAGCTTTCACTGCAGCCTCTTCTGGCTTCCCTTCCAACAGGGACTCACTGACACTGCCAAAGACTTTGCTGTTCACTAGAATAAAGGAATGCAATAGGGCATCAGCTATAAATAGCAATTTGAAGATGTCTTTAAGCTGCAAAACTCTGGGATGGGCTTTAAATATGTAAGAGAAGTATGAAATGCTGGGAATCTAGAGTAAAATCCATCCCTAACAGCTCTTATAAAGTCCCAGTCTGAAGCAGAAACTCATCAGTGGCACCACCAAACCCTGTTTGACCTCTGCCTGATGTACCTGCTCCAGAAGACTATTCTAAGCAAAACTCATGCTGGACTCCAAGGAAATATTTTCTTTAAGGTCTTCTTGCTTCTTTCTTTTTCCCAAGAAAGGATGTTGCCACTGTGCCATCTGCAGTTAAAGCTGATCAGGGGCTGTTCATTACAAATCATTCAAATCAAAGCATGGGGCAAAATTGTACCAGTCACCACCATATTTAAGTACTGCAAGGGTCAAACCTATGTCACCCATTTCTTTCTCTATTTTTAACAGTGTTTTGAACACTGTCAGCCTGATGACTCACAGAACAAATCTGAAGGATCTGACGGCAAATGCTTGTCTTACACTCCTGTCATCTAAAATAGAGGTTTTGGACAGGAGTTGTAGGATGCAGGAGTCACCAAAGCACTATTTTTCCTCCCCTGATGGTGTATTTGTTGGCTGTACTCTGGTTGCCTGGATGTGATTTGCTGAGAGGCAGTTGCTCATTAATGGCAATACATCTCCAGTAAAATATTAGACAAATATTTTCTAAGCTATTAACTCCTTATCTGTATATAATCCTTCTCTAACAGCACTGGCATTTGCTGTAGGTAAGTATGCTCATCAGCTTACAATGAAATCTCACAGGCAGCATATCCAGAGCCTCTTTTCTCAATGGACATCACCTCATCCTATTTTAGAGATACCAAATGAGAAGTAAAACACTATTCTGAGACTGTGTCTGCTAAACAGGGAAAAGCCCTGCTGATCCCCAACTCCAAGGGGATTGGCAGGAGGCCCATTTCCAATTAAATGAGCTTAGATGTTTGCCTGAGCGTAGTCCATGGGGTAACTGTATTTGGGGAACAGTCTGTGAATGTGGGTCAGATGGATCATGCCTTCCTCATCTGGCTGGATTTGGAGTGGAAAGGGGGTGGTCGTTTTGACAGCTATAGCAGGTATGTAAGTGTGGCCATGGGCCCAAGACGGGGTTAATAGAGAGGTGTGGGAGTGGGAAGGTCTCACATTGTTTAGTGCCTGCTTCACTCCATTAACCAGCAGAGTTACAGATGGAGGCTAACAGGTCTCTGAGCACAAAGTTACGCAGGGCAAATACCAATTTCAATGCATTAAAGAACCTGGAGTAAAACACTAGGGACCCAGAAAGCAGTAATTCATAATCCTGTAGAAGAAGCCAGTTGTTAATTGAGCCTTTGCCCATGGAAACAAATCCCCAGTGGCCACAAATTTCTGCCATAAATACAGCAACTGCCTTCCTTTAAGCAAGAACTGAGGCACCACAGAACAATGAGTGCCTGAGAGACACTCACACAGCCAAGGCATCATCTCACTGCTCACAAATGCGTTCTGAAGGGCCCCTCCACACACGTGTCCCAACCCATCACCTTAAGCCAGCTCCACAGACCCTGCAGAGTTGCTGCAGACTTGTTCTTCCCCACGCACACAGACACACGTGGGCTCAGACAGGGCATCCAGGGACACAAACCACTGACCTGAGCAGTCTGAGTGCCTCAGCAGCAGAGGAGCTGCTGTGGCAAGCGCTGAGGCAGCAGTGCTTTTATGTCTCTCCCTGGACTGCAAGCACTGCATTCCCACCTTCAAATCCCTGTGCAGAGCCCAGAAACTCTGCAATATTGGATCTCTGATGCTATCACTTAAGACGTTAAACTTCTACAGGACAGCTCTTCAAGGTCCCTCACATAGGTACTTGGTGAGTAGGCACCAATCACAGTCCAGCCTGGGGCAAGGAATGCATACAGTGGATTTTCTATATAGCTGCCTTGAGATTCAGTGAGATGAAGCTAGAGTCCCCCTGAATTGCCCAGCCTGGCTGGAAAGCTTTAGAGCAGAAAGGTTTCATACACTCCAGTTCATGGAATGTTTGCCACCTTGGCTGGAGCAGTGTCATTGAAGTGCTGGAGGTACAGGTTATTAGGGATTAATTCTCTTTAGAGCAGCTAGAACTAAGTCTTCCCAAATTTTCCATAGAAAAACAGCCAAAAAATTTATAGTGGCCTTCAGTTACACTTTCCACTTATTTGTTATGTGATCTTGAAGGTCTCTTCCAACCTAGTGATTCTGTGATTCTGTGACTAGGGAATTCTTCTCTATATGATGTGTGCAGGGCAGGGAAGTAATAATGCCATCTCACACTAACACACTATCTGCACAATCCCTGCTATGCAAGGACCATGTAGGCAAGAAATAATTTAAACTACAGCATCTTTATTGCTATTTTTTAGTCAATGGTGCAAGAAGTCCAGGCAGGGAACAGAAAAAAAAAATATTAAAGAGTGATGTTTAACTGCAAAGGCCATAAGAAATACCTTATTTTGAGGAGGGGTAGAAAAGACACAAGAAGAGCATATGTAGAAGCAGGTGACAGAGGAAGGGCTTGGCCATACACAAAGAGGGAGGAAGGGGATTTTAAAGCCAACAGTCCATACTGATATCGAGATTTTAGTGAGGTAGGGGTTGGTCTCTTCTCCCAGGTAGCAAGTAACAGGACAAGAGGAAATGGCCTCAAGTTGCACCAGAGGAGGTTTAGATTAGCTATTAGGAAAAATTTCTTCATTGAAAAGGTCATCACACATTGGAACAGGCCCTGGGATATGGTAGAATCATCACCCCTGGAAGTATTAAGAAAAAGGAGATGTGGTACTCAGGGACAAGGTTCAGTGATGAACATGGTGGTGCTGGGTTAATGGTTGGAAAGGCAGTGACCTGACCATGGTGATGGCACCGTTTGCCACCAGGAAGGAAGGGTGATAATGAATAGCTGCACAGCATCAAGTCCCTTATATGTTATATATCCAAATAAAAGACAATGTTATGGAAACTGGAGGAAAAAAGAAGAGAAAAAGAGCCAACACATCTTGCCCAGTTTTGGCCTATCCTAGTATTCCTGAGCTGGAAGGCTGAAAGTTCTCTGAAAATAATTCAGCCTCCATTTCACTTGAGTAAAGCTTTACAGGGACTACATCAACACATTAAATTACAGTCAGGCAGGAATTTGGCCAAGACAGTGTGCTAAGCACATCTACTCTGTCTAATGCTGTCAAGAGACCTCCCTTCTTCACCAGCACGTACTCCTTGGCACTTCATGCTGTTTCCATAGGTTTGCAGTTACAGTGGGACCCTGGGTCTTGCTACATTAAAGTAATCCTGATCAGTCAGGATGAGAGCAGAAGGGGAAAAGTAGTACAAAAAGTCAAAGGGTTGGTAGGGCTGTGAAAAGCTGACTTGACAACAGCATCAAGGCTTCAATGAGACTTATCCCAAATCCACACCTTTCCCATAACTTACAGAATTGTATCTTTACTGACGCTGCTGGTCCCGGGACATGTGTAAGAACTAAATTACACAGAATTAAATAGGAGGAGGATGATAATAACAACAGCAACAATAACAACAAGAAAAATAAAGATTTTCTGCTCAGTTTGAAATTTCATGGGTTTGGCTGCATGCCAAAAAGAGATGGCTAGTTGAATGTACTTGAACTTTCCATGAAGAAATAATGCCCCCAAAATGTCAGTTCAAAAATATCATGTATTTTGACATTCAGGACTCAGAACAGATCATTTCAGTCTGACAGACCATAGCAAACCCATTCTAGCTGCTGGTTACTTTTTTAATATAAAAACAGCTTTAAAAATATCTGTCTTTTGGTCCAGCTAAGATACTCTGAGATAGACCAGTGTCTAAGGAGGAAAAAAAAGTTTATTCCAGACAGTATGACCAGCTTTGCTCAGACCCCTGAGAGGCTTCCACAGTGGAGATGAATTTTATTATGTGATATTGGGCACTCACTTGACAGAGGGAGATTTGTGAGCCATTAGTAAGAGACCATATCATACGCTTAAACAGATCAATTCCCATCCAACAGTGACAGAAGGAGATAAATGAAAAATGTGTTATATAGCAGGGACTACAGACTTTGACCACTACAATCAAGTAATGTTTATTAGACAAGTGAGCTGGAACCAAGTATATCTGAGAAATACTAAGCACCCCAAAATCAAACACCTACTGACGTTTTTTTTCTACTAATTGTATATTTTCAAAGAATCTATATTTATACAAGAAAACAATAAATCCTGCAGAACTAGAAATGAAGATAGCTCAGATAAAAATGTTTGGATATGTTTCAAGTTGCAGGAAAACGGAGTTAAGGTGACAAAACAGAGGGACTCATAGAAACCAGCCATCCATGGTGATGGCCCATGTGAGACATGCAGAGTGAATTATGAGACAGCAAAGACCAGTCAGATTAAAGGGAGATAAACAGTAAAACAAAATCTGTAAAATAAGACTGGAGGTTAATTTGTTAGAAACCAGCACAGTCAAAAGAGGAAGGGGAAGGAGTATAGAATGAGGGTGCCTAGAAATGGGTGTATTTGAATAGCCCCTAGACAAAGGCAACCAGATGCTTGATGGGCTGAGAGGGCTGGCTCTTCCTCTACAATATGCTGTGAATGCAATCAGTGCCTTCAAAACCCCCAGAGGACACCATACCTGACTGCCCTGCTGCCTAGTAAACTGCGCAAAAATTGTTTCAGAGCTATGAATCTTCACTTGCCCATTTTTTCTGCTCAGGAATCCAACAGATTCTCCTACAGGCCTAATTCAACAGGCAGTATGCCTAATATCTTGCTACAGATACCACAGTCTGACCCACTTGAAGATACTTACAGCAGCCAAATCTCATTGTTTTGCTTCTGCCTCTTCCCAGCTGAGCCTCTGGCCTCTTACTAATCCTGCTATTTAACATTCACTATTTGCATATCCAGCATACAGCTAAAATTTCTTCCAAAATGGGTAAAGGAGCTGCGCAATAGATGCCAACCTTTATTTGAAATATTCATCCCTACCACTTCAATCATTGACAATGACCACTAGCACTAAGCATTAATCACAGCTAAATCAAGGGATTTTATTTTTGTCCATGCTCAAAGCAAGCCCCACAGGCCCAGCCTCTGCCCTGTCCCGTGGCACAAGCCCAGATAGCCACCAGAGAGCAATGGTGACTCTGTGAAGGACTCTGGCCCAACAACTCATCTCAAGAGTCTTTAACACAAATGCCTTTTGTTGGGGAAGGAAACTCAGCGTACACCCCCTCACCCATCATTGCCTCTGAATTTAGCAGTAAATGTACTTACATATGAGAGATGTTTCTCCCTGCTCAGCAAAGATTACCCTTGGGATTTCCCCTCTCTGACTTAAAAACCCATAACTTAAAAACTGCACTGCAAAATGGTTCACATTTGCATAACAGCACTAACACAAGCAAATTTGACTTCCCACACCAAATCCAGGCATGTTTTCTTGGCTGTTTTTTCTTACTCTTGTCGTTAGAGTCATAATGAATAATAAAAAATAGTTGAGAAGACACCCTAAAAATCTAATTTCAAATTTTTCATCTGAGCTCATCAAGGGGTAATACCATAAATTTTTGATGTCATCATTTTCCATACATAAAGACTGGTAAAAGAATGTAAAAGACATTATAGTGATACTGTCAGTCAAGCCCTGTAGACTATGAGAGTGTGAGAGATGCTGATGGGATTTCAGAAGCTTGAAAAAACTCTCAAAAAATGTCAGCAAGGTGTTTTGAAAAAGAATAAATTGAAGATGACAGGCATAAAAATCATAAAAATAAATATCTGCTGAAATATAAGGTGCCATTTTTCATCAGAGATCAAGTAAAGCTTAGTCTGCATGTGTTTTTCTTACACCAGTACACTTTTCCTGTTTCTCAGTTGGTTTGCAAGTGTAATAGTAAGCTTTTGTTGTTTTCTGCCAAAAATTGCCTGGCAAGCTGCTTTTTCAGCTTGGGAATGCAGCAAAAAACTGCTGTTTACCTATCACACATTTTTAAGATGTGGAATTTTTCAACTGATAATAAAAAGTGTCAATCATATTTTTAGCTGAGGAAACATGGTCCTGACTGCATTCAGGTTATGTCTTTTGCCAGTTACTGCTCCCCATCGGTGACATATTAGTGCCAGAGCTGCAGGCATATTTCAAGTTCATTTAAGTTCACCAGTGAAACTTAAGACTAAAAATGGTTGAAATTCTAGTTGCAAGCTAGAAATTCAGGAAATCAATTTTTTTTCTAATTAAATAACTCATTAGTTTAAAGGCAATGCCACTTCAAAAAATCCAGATGCTCCAGTTTGATATGTAATGTCCAAACTCACTGGGCAGAAGAAAAAGACATTTCCAGCCATTCATCACAGACTGATCCTGGCTGGACAATTCAAGGTGATTCTGTTGATGTTTCTCTCTTGCTTGCTTTTAAAAACATCCAGTCCTAATAAAAAGTCACAAAGCACTGGTCAGATGATGCTGTCACCAGAAAACAAGAGAGGGAAGGTATGTACTGAGAAGGTAGTGCCTGGATGGATTTATTCCATGGATTTATTTGCACTTTACACTGGCAGTGCTGTGTAGTCCAGAAGAATCAATAAACTCAGCGAAGTTTCAATAGACTCAGGAGTCTGCTGGAGCCCCTGGCAGCAATGAGAGGTTACATGGTTCAGACTTTATCCAGGAGTGTCACAGCTGCTGTATGCAGAAATACACACTCCCCTGATGAACCAGAATATACTCAGAGGCATTTTGCAGATACCTGCCAGGCAGCCACATGAGCCAGCCACATTGACCCCACAGCTCTGAAGGTGCAGCTGGGCTTGGGACTTCCAGACACTGCTGCAACCACTCAGCTATGAGTGAGGGGCTAATAACTACATGGGTGAGTATACAGGGTGAATCAACAATCTGCTATCACTCATTAGAGTTTGATTCTGTTAACAACAAAACAGGTTATTCCCAATTAATAGCTGTGATCTGTGTCTGCTCCAAACACCTGCCCAACAGTGAAGATCACCGAACTCCTGGGTCTGTCCTTTCTTTGGCAGCAGTGTCAGCTTAAGCAGTTGCCTCTCTCAGCCTCCCTTTTTCTGTCTAGAAAATACCATTTTGTGTCATTTTTTTACATGAAAGGACTCTCTAGAATGGTTCACACCATGAGAAGAAGCTGAGGTAGACTTTATATGGTCTTCAGACAACTACAAGTGGCAAGGAGATCTATCTCTAGATTTAATTCACTCAGTGAATCTGAGTATCCAACATTTATGACTCATTTCCTTCCCTGCAACCCAGACACACACCCAAACCCACTCTTCTGCAGAAACAAAACATCTGCCCAGAACTTTGTGGATCTCACCAAAAGCACTTAATCTGCTGTTGTGCTCCAAAAAGTATGAAGACTTATAAAACTACCCCTAGATGCCCATCTGTTCTTGAATCCCAGGAAAATCAGTTCATCTACAGATGACTAAGGAAAGATCCTCCTTGGGGCTGAGTTGGGAGTTGAGTCCCATCTGCTGTACCTGATCTTGCAGTTGGCCAGAAAAGACAGCCTTCTGTCTGAGATTCAAGGATTAAGGAAGTTGACCTGTCTTCTTGTAAATAGTCTTTTCCTTCCATTTCCTTCAGAAGATTAGACACACCCATTAGGCCTGTGTCTTCCTGCCTGTGCAAGATTTAAGAGAGAAGTGAATACTCCACCGTCTACAAGTTTTTAAATTTATAGGCCAGAACATTATGGGAGAAGAGGAAGCATCTAGTCAGAATGAGAAAAAGACATTACACCTATGTAAATCAACAGCAATCATAAAACAGCTGATACAAAGAAACTTACTGATGTTTTTGCATGAAATTTCAATATCCCTTCTAACTTCACACTGCCTCCTTTTCACGTCTCTAAAAACCTAATACCTAGTACCTCCACAGGGAGAAAATTTATTTAAAATTAAAGAATGGGTCACAGTATGCATCTATAGCCTGATTCTGAAAGACATTTTCATGCAGCTTTTATACTGATACAAGTGCTCCTGTAACTTTAGACCCTTACATTCATGCAAGCCAACACGCATCCCTGGTCACTTGTTTTCCTGGGACCAGTGGAGCTCAACAGGGTATCTCTTACTGGATGTTTCCACAAGATCAAGACCACGTTCAGTAACTTCATCTCCCAGTGGCCTCAACAGCTTCTGTCATATCAAGGATTAGTTGTCTCTGCAGTCAAGCTACTGTTTCAACCCATGTCTGCAGCAAGGATGCAATTGTGTCCTGCAGGAAATGCATCAGGTATCACCTTGGTAGGGATTACTCAAAATGCAAAACACAGGCACTTAGGAAAATAAACAGGGCTACAGAATCCACTAAAGATCCACTTTATGGATCTTGATGAGTACCACTGCCTCAGAATCATCTTCACTTCATAAAGACATTCACATACAAATTTTCTCAGCCATTGCAATTGCTATTTCTTAATTCACACAGACCCTGGCTATTGAAAATTCATAGGCATCATGTCATCGACCTTTTTGGAAGCAGAGCTGATCTGCAGACAGACCATCCAGTGACCAAACCACATTTAATATTAAATCCACAGAGGTATCTAAGGTGAAGGAGTAGGTGAGCACTGGTCTGGCTTGCCCAGCCCTGGCTGTGCAGTTATCTGTCATCACTGGTTCACCACAAAATTAACAAGCAGCCTGAGGATGGAAAAGATTCCATATCAGTGACCCTAACCCATGACTGTGCCCAAGAATGTGTCAGGGTAGGATTTTATTAGTGTGCTGATGAGCAGTATGGTCAGAAACAAGGATTTCTTAGGTTTATAGAGCTAATTTTAAAATGGATTAACACAATGCTTCCTATATTCGCAAGTATTCAGGTTGTTGGTTTTGTTTGTCTGTTTGTTTCACCTGGCACCCAGAGGATGATGTATCTCTTCTTGGGTGTTTTGCTCTCGTCTCTTGCCTCTGGACATCAATGAACTGATGTTGTTTCCAGCACGGAGTTCTCTTGCTATTGAAAAAGCCCTCTGCCTAACCTTCCTGCCTTCTCCCTGTGCTGCTGAAGGCTTAGAGGAACTAAACCTTCAATCTCCTTAGGCAGATGATAAATTGAAGCTCAGAATGTCTTGCTTCCATTCTGGCTTCTTTCCATGTCTCAGGTTCCCCGCTGATATGTGATATGGACAAAAGCAAATCCAAAATTATTTCAGGCCTTATTCAGAAGGAAGCTTGAGCTTCAAATTCACAGTAGTGTAAGATTATGCTGAGTAAAGACAGATAGCAATTTCTCACCTTCCCTTGCCCTGTGTGCCAGACCACGTGCCCCAGTGCAACGCCCTTGAATGGATACAAAACTGAGTTGCATTTGGTCTCAGTACTATTCCAGTTTTTATACAGCACAGGGCAGAGGGTTTCAAAACTTTCTGTCAAAAGCTTATTTTTTATCCCTCCATGGAGCCATTAACTTACAAAACTAACTTCCACAAAAGAATAGTCTCAGTCTTCAAACACTGAGCACGTTCTATTTAGCATTTACTGGCCAAGCAACTCAACTACAACAGATTTGAAACATAATTAACTCTCACCAGATGTAACAATTTTGTTTTCATCTCAGCATCATCTAAAAAGATAAGAGAATTTTGTCCTTGAAATATTCTATCCTTGAAACATCAACAAATAGGAGCAAAAGCATATGCAAGCTGATTCAATAAACGATAATTCTTCCGATCAGTATGAGTAGAAGGGGTCACCTCGGCAAATGTGTGCAGTGGTTTTAGAAAGTAAAAACCTGATCTGAACAGCCAAATAGTTGTTGCAATTGTAGATGAATTATTAAACAGGTTAACACTCACAGTGAGCAGTGAACCTGCAGAGATACAGACACTGAGCAAATACACAGTCTGTATACCTTGGGATGCAGAGCAGAACAAAACCAAATGAGATCTTGGGGGAAATTCTCAAGAGCAGAGTCAGCTGGAAATTTCCTGCAGCTTTCTCTCAAAAATTTTTTTTCCCCCCAAGGAAAATACACAAAAGGGAAAAATAGAAAAGAAAGGTGGGAGGGTGTAATATTGCCCTGCTGTGACTTTTTTCTTTATTTGCCAAAGTCCTTATGGAAAAGCCCATGAGAGCCTTGCACATTGAGACTGACAGATGATTCACATCTCTTACTCTGCTTAACTAGTTGGGTGCTCATGCTAATTGTACACTTTGGCTCTCATGCTTTTTTTCATTTGCTGCATTGCATTAAGGGAAGCCAAGAGTACATTATGTATGCAAGTGCAATGGCTTCCAGCCTTGGAAGAGCAATGGATACTGCTGTTCTTGTTGGCTGTTCAGCAGGGTGAGCAATTCAGAGGTTTCTGCAGCCTCCCAGCATCTCCTCCCAGGGTGCCCTTGAGGGTCCATGACTGGGTGGCCAAGGCCTTTTCTGCACTCAGTTTTCACAGCATGTTGGACACTGCCCATAAGGCTACACATTTATCCAGGTCTGGAAACAAACATGCTGGAGAAGCATTCCCACAGTATGCACAGTGTGCTGCTGGCTGCAGCACTGGAATGAAGGGACATGGGACAAGGAAGCAATGCTAAGGAAGAGGGACAGACCCCCTCCAGAAAAGCTATCTTCCCATCATGAGGAATCAATTTCATTTCCATTGTCCAAGGCACTGGAGAGACTGAAGTAAGTGGAGAAGGAGAAGCTACCTGGTCATACCTGGGCTCCACTTGTACTGGCCTAGGGCAGGAAGTGCCCACAAACTGCCACGGTCTCTCTGAGAATAAGATGGACCCTTTAAAGTCCTTTCCAACCCAAACCATTGAGTGATGAGGATGATGATGATGATGACACCTTGAACCCAAACACGGTCAGGGATGATGAGGCAATGAGGATAACTTCTTGCTATCCTAGAAGCCATTTACAACCATGGGAGAAGGACTGAGTTCAGATTTTTATAACCCACAATATCCTGAGATGGCAGTAACAGCCTCACTGCTGATGTGTTATTACTGTTGAGCACCCTTGTGCTTCCTCAGGTACTGATGTGAATCTTGCAGGACTGTTGCTCGTGGACATGGGTATAATCAGTAGCAATCAATGCTTGCCAGAGGTATCTGATAGGAAGGTTACAGCTATTTTCCAATACTAATCTCCTATGTGCTGTAGGGCTTCTAGGTGCTGTAATTTCTATTGATTGCTACCTCATTAGCAGAAGGCAAGCCACGAGATGAGCAAAGACTTGTTACTAGGAAATGGGGGGTTTATAAGGTGGGTTTTCTATCTGTAATTCTCCCAGAGGTGCTGATCCTTTACAGAAATACTTTCAATATTTGTACCTCTCATTTCAACATCTAGCTCATTACACATGTGAAAGCTCAAAATGCTGTAAGTAAGGCAATGTGACATTTTTGTTTTAAAATGTGATTTCTGTGATTTCATACTGTGCTTACTGACTTTTAAAACCTTTCTTACATAGGTAAAATTTGTGCATTTAATTCCATGTCACTGATTTTATTTTTGAAACATTGAAAATTAACATTTAATTTTGGAAATTTTATTTTTGCCTATCTTCCTTTAGGTCTTGCTCTTTGCCACTACCTACCTATATGTGGCCATCAGTCTGGTTGTGTTTTGTTCCCAAGATGAAGTTTTAGGGGCCTTTAGGGCATTTAATAACATTGTCTGTGCTTTATTTCCTCCACCTCCTCCCTATAAAACAATGACAGCAGTAGTAACTTTCCTCATCTCTTTAGTTTTCTTATATAAGTGCACAAACACTGTGAGACAGAGATAGACCTTTAGCACATGTTTTTGTAGCTCCAAGCAGACGTGGCCGTGATCTCTACTGGGGCCAGGAGACACCACTGTTACAGAAATGATGTTAATCCACTGCCTGTGGGGGTGTTAGCTCTCACTGGGAGAGAAAAGGCTTATGAAAGCTGGCTGAATTATTGTTGCTTCCTTTGCATGTTGCAGCACTGCCTCTATGCTTCATATAAACCCAGTGGCAAAGGAACATACCCAGGCAGAAGTAACTGGTAAATTATGCTGACTTGTTAACCTCAGTTCTGCACCTATGCTTATCTCCTCAACATTTGTCATTCCTATAGGCTTTTTAGGGGACCTGCTCCTCTCAAAGCAATTCCCACCAGTCCATCTCTGATTAAATCCATGCTGCTGCGCTCCTGAAGCAGGGAAATTGGTGATAACAGGGAAGCAACAAGAGGAAATTTCAACTGTATAGAGAGTTTCTTTGAGTTGATTCAATTTCCAGGGTAGTATTGTAGATCAATTGCTTGATTTATTTAAAAAGTGGATTGGAAAAAGTGGAAAATGTATCAGAAAATAATTCTGTTCCTGGAGAATAGACTAGGGAAATGATGAAGCTTGCTTGAACTCTGACTCTTTCTGTTCATATTCTTATCTTCTTCTTATCTATCTAAGTAGAGCACTATTGCTACACTTCTCCAGATGAAGACTGAGAATGAAGAATGCATAAGAAGCAGTGAAACCTTTTTTTACGCTAACAATAAAAGCTTCCTGGTGGGCAACCTAGAAAAAAGGAGCATTTCTGCGAGTGACATGAACAATGATAAGATTGTATCTGCCGGCCTCATCCAGCGCATT
Organism: Leptocoma aspasia; assembly: GCA_013399835.1. Lineage (NCBI taxonomy): Eukaryota > Metazoa > Chordata > Aves > Passeriformes > Nectariniidae > Leptocoma > Leptocoma aspasia. The sequence continues at coordinate 152,760 of VXAX01003037.1, read as the reverse complement.
AACCTAGTTCTGATTTCCCTGGCTGACATGGAGTTATTCCTGATTTAGTTCCAGCATAACTAAAATGGCTCAGAAATAAAGGTGATATATCTTGAATGCTTCTTTTACCTGCTCAGAATCCATACGCCATTTTTTTATATCATTGCTCATACTTGGCTATATACATAAAAACAGTGAGGGGAGTCCAGACTGGACTTTATTTAAAACAAAAATATTGGTATTCCTACACTGATATCTTTGTCTGGTGATACAAATTAAGTCATCTTTCCAGAGTCTGATAAGTTGTTCTACACAAGCAGGAAGAACAAAGGTTTCTAAAGCTGACTAATGCTGTGCAAATTGACCTGTGCTGCTCCTCAGCTGAAGACCAATGATCTCACTTGGGTGACTTTGCACGTATGGTGACAGCCCAACTCAAGTGAAGTGAGTGAAGAGCAGCTCTGGAGAAGCACAAGGGCCAAGCAAGATCCCTGTTCCCCCATGTATTCTACAGTGCCCCCTCTGGGAGGAAGGGGGTAGTTGGATCACAGAATCATGGAATAGTTTGCTTTGGAAGAGACCTTTAAACACCATCTACCCAGTCCTCCTACCACAGGCAGGGATCTTCAACTAGACCAGGTTGCTCAGGGCCCCTGAATGCTTCCAGGGACAGATCATCCACAGCTTCGCTGAGTAACCTGCGGCAATGTCTCACCACATTTATCATAAACAATTTCTCTTATATCTAATCTGAATCTACCCTCTTTTAGTTTAAAACCATTGCCCCATGTCCTATCTACAGGCCCTACCAAACAATCTGTCCCCACCTTTCTTTTAAGCCCCATTTAGGTACTGCAAGGTGCTAAAAGCTCCCTCATCACACCTTCTCAGAGCCTCCTATTCTCCATGCTGAACAATCTCAGACCTCTCAGCTTTTCCTCGGAGAAGAGGTGCTCCATCCCTCTGATCACTTTTGCAGCCCCGCTCTCTGCTCTGGACCCACTCCAACAGATTCGTGTCTTTTCCATACCGAGGAAATGAGACCTCATTCACCTAACTAAAGCTTAACTCAGCTCGGGCAGATTGCTTAGGCACACATTCAGCTGCAAACACAGGTTAGGGGCTTGCAGTGGTGCAACCAAAGAACTTGTAAGTGGTGCCAAGGAGAGCTGGAGTGACGAAGGCACCTAATCCAAAGCAAACCTTGCTTCCCTTTAGGTACCAGAGAAGAGAGAGGTTAAAAGGGGCAGGCCATAAGTTTTCACTTCTCTCTGAAATGAAATGCTGTAAATTAGAGCTCGTCCTCTTACAGTCATGGAGCATGGCAAAGATTTTACCCAGGCAGCTCTGCAGTGCTTCTCACGAGTGGGTGGTAAAGGAAGTTCCTGCTCCTATCATGAGCTCAGAATGACAACTACAGTTCTCAACCTTCAGTTTGTGTATGAGAAGTGAAGAGTAGGTGACGATAAGCAGAATTGCCTGTGAACCCCCTGTACAAGGACATTTCCTTAAATAGGATTTCTTTTCAGAAATAAAAGGTTCCTCAGAAAGCAGAAAGCTTTTGTTCGAAGACACTTTTGAATATCACTAAAGTTGTAAGGAAAAACACCTTGAGGGCAGAAAAGTCCAATATTTTTTGATTTAGCAAGCAGAAGTAATTCTGTTCTTACAGATCTTACTGCTATCTCCAGCTACCTAATATAAGATTATAGAGAAGATAGAGACAGGCTCTTCCAGGAGATGCACAATGATATGTAAAAAGGCAATGAACACAAGTTGCATCACAAAAATCTCCAATTAGATATATGATTTTTTTAGCACAAGTGTGGTGAAACACTGTAACTGGGACACAAATAAGATTGAATTTGACAAAGCTACCTGTTCCTCAGGGACTCTTTCTGAGTAGGAGGTCAAATCACATGACATCCAGAGCTCCCTGCCCCCCTAAATTATTCCATGATCCTGTGAATCTTAAAGTCACATACATTGAAGTTATGGGCTCCATTTATTTTTTCTTACAGCAATGCAACATGAGGTTCAGTTTCTTGTTTTGCAACTCAGATTTTGAATTTTTTAGCTACCTTTTGAAAGGAACTGTGGAAGCACCTACTTAGTCACTACTGGAGCACTAGCAATTATTTATGTGCATCATTACAGGACAGTTCTATTCTGTATTGCTGTGTAAAGCCTGGGGAAATACATTTCCACCCTGAATTACTCCTGTTTTAAATAGAGAAAGATAAAAAGGAAGAGCCAAAGTAAATCCTCTGTAATATGCAGTGTGCAAATGGGGCTACAATCTCAATGAACAGTGTCTGCCAGACAAGAAGCAGTCCTCTCTGCTCAGCAGCAGAGGAGGACCTGAATCACCCAGTGCACCTCAAGGAGCCAACACAGCTGCCTGTTGGGACTTTTAAAGCCTCAGGTTGCCCAGAACAAGACCATCAGCTTTAGAGTGAGACTTCAGTAAGACTGGTTCCTAGGCAATGGGCAAGAGGATAAGATAAGAGATGGACCTGGATCCCCATCCATTGTACTGCTTTTATTTTTCTGGCATCCAAGTGAGGACTGGGAACACTGAATGATGTCCAGATGGTCTACATTGGTTTCTAAGATTAGGTGGAGTTTATTGCCTAAATTCAAGAGCACTTCTTAAATTAATGGCTGCCTGGAGCTCTTTTGACTTGTACAGCACATAAAAGTCTAATGGCACCCTAGTGTTAATGCAATACTCATTAAGCATCTGAAGAGACCCGATCAGCTAAGTGGGAACCTCCCACCAAAAATCTGCAGCTTCTCAGACAAAGAAGAGAGCACCTGAGGTCCTTCATCCATTTGGTACCTCCAAAGGACTCTTGGTGCACTTGAGGCCAAAGGAGGTCACCTCTCCCATAGCAGCTGAAGGACAAAAATCATTGATGGAGTTTCAACTTCCAACAAATCAAAAACATGCTGAAGAAAACTAGTCCTTTTATAAACAGAAATGCACTTGTTCATTATCAATCACAATACTAAATTAAGAGAATGAGAAGATTTGTACCTATTAACTGTGAAAAACATTTATGCAAACACTTCTTTGCTTTATTGTCTTGATATGAAAAATGCAGCTAAATAAGGAGAAATCTGTTACTGGCAGCTTAGCTTCCTTCAGGAAGTGCTTAGAATGGGTCAGGGTACTCCCCAGTGTTTGTTCCTGCAAGAACACAGTTCTGCAGGTGTATAGAATTGTATAACTTAGTGATATTAACTCAGACAACTGTGGTAAAATTTCACTATACAATATTTCTGATTAATAAGTAAATCATAGGGATTAAAAATTATATCATTAGAAAACCTTTAATATCACTTTGGGAATTTAGGACTCACCTGAGCAACAGCAAAATTATGATTCTGACACCCTTTCACTACTCCATTTGAAAATAGTAAAAAATGTTGCCTTTGGTTTTCCAGGGAACAGAGCAGGTTCAGAATATTGTTGCATGCTACTCTCCTTGACAACATAGAAAACTCATCTTCTTATCAGCTTCTGGCAAAGAGAAGATCCAATTCATAGTGGTCAGGATTCAGGTCTGGGAAATGCTCCAGTCCTATCTTATGCTTGCTTCCACAAACAGATTTTTGAGAGGGCTGGGGAACTTTCTGACCAGTAATGTTTAACGTGTGGTAAGATAAAGACAGTCAAATGTCTTCCTCCAGGCTATTTGTCCCGGAATCAGGAAAAAATCTCTTCCCACTCATCACTGCACAGCTGACACATTAAGGATATTTTCCACTATCTAAAAGCATCATCTACTGCCAGGTTTGATGAACTAGTAAAGGATTCAAACATATCTCCCACTTATCAGCATATACCTCTATTAAGTGGTGCAAGAATTTTTCCGTACTGGTAGGTAAGGAAAATTAAGAAAGCAATGCAACCTTACCAGGAAAGACATCCCTGGTTTCATCTCCTAAGGGATAGGTCCTCATTTTGCCCTGATAATGCAAAAATTTACCTTATCTCTTGTAAACAGAGATTGCTGAGATGCTTGCTGGCAGCACAGAGCAAAGCATTGCAATCACCTGTGTCATTCAGAAGTAAAAAAAGTCTGACTGGCAGCAAAAGAAGTTTTCTTTGTCTACTAATGAAACCTTCTGCCATGACATTTGCAGTAAGTTGCTGTATTATTAAAGCAAAAATTAGTTTCTACTAATCCTTAACAAAATAGCACACCTTGTATTTTGCTTTACAAACTGCCAATTACATGATTAATGAGGAATTATTGTATATTGCAGTGTCTTTCCATTCTGTATAAAACAGACTTTCATTCAGCACTTCTTTCCAGATTCCATATGTTGTGACTGTGTCTGCCATCAAATCACAGGATCACAGAATCATTAAGGTTGGAAAAGACCCCCGACATCACCAAGTCCAACCTTTGACCAATCACCACCTTATCAACTAGACCATGGCACTAAATGACACATCCAGTCATTTCTTCAACACCTTCAGGGATGATGACTCTGTCACCTCCTTGGACAATCCACTCCAATGTTTAATGAATGGTTCCATGAAAAAATTCCTGCTGATATCCAGCATACCCAGTAGATACTCCCCACTACTACGTAATGACTTAAAAGCTCTCTGTCCTTCTCTGTCCTAAAATTTACTTATAATTTGAACAAAATTTGAAATTCAGTGTCTCAGCAACTTGTGCAACAGAGTTAGAGTTGGAATCTGTCCTTGACCTCCTCTGGAAACGAAGATTTCCATACACACTCGTAGCAAACTTTTGCCTCTGAGCAATCTGGGCTGTACAAGACTTTGAGCTGAACGTGATTTGCTAGAGGAGGTTAGGGCAGAAGTTTAAATGCCCANNNNGTCATGTATTCTCCGCCGCGGGGGGGGGGGGGGGGGGCGGGTGGGAAGGTGACATTTAAATCAATTACTTAGAGCAAAATTTAGGACTCCTTGTTAACAGAAAGCCACAAAACGTCACAAAAGCTCTATACCATGGGAAACATAGTAAAAATGCTCTGGCAAGGCAATATCTATTGTGAAATCCACTGGCTCTGAATCACATAATTAGTATGTTAACACTGTTTGCAGTTTCCACACCATGATGTGGAAAACCTCCACACCTCTTCTTCTCAGGAGAGCAGTAAGGAATTTCCATCAAAATATTTTTGATTAAGAAAAAAATCAGTTTCTGTATAATCTAAGTTTTTGGTCAGATTTTCTTTTCTCACTGGGACCATTAATGTTGAACAAGTTTTTAAATCTTTAACTGCCTGAGCTGCTGCAGCATCTCTTAAAAGACACAGTGCAGCTGACTTACCCTGTGGGCTCGATTAGCGCATTCATAATTCAGCAATGCCTCAGCTCATGTTGGAGCACAACAGCACATCCCAGGACATGGATCTAACAGAATCAAAACCCTGTACAACCACCTTTTCTCCCCTGGAAAGTCTCCATCTGTTGAAAACTGGTGAAAGCAAATGTTAAATAATCAAATATTGATATCAATAGCAAAACTTCAAATAAAAATATCAATTTATTTGCATTTCAAATTCATAATTAAGTCAATTGAATAAAACCTTGAAAACAAAGCTGGGATTTTCTGAGGGACTAAACCAAACAAAAGTAAGTCACAATGCTACAAATATTTGAACACAACTCATAAACAAACTATTTCACTGCAGCAGGCTGTTTCAGGTAAGTGTACATTATGGCCAGGTGTGCATTTTTCACCAAAATTAATGCACCAAAGGATGAGATGCCATGGGTGAGTGGAAAATTACAAAGATAATGTGGCAGAGGTGAAACTGAGGCAGCCACTTCCTTTTTCAATATTCAAACTATGATCAAAGACTTTTCCTTGGAAGGTGATGAAATAAAATTGAATGAGTCTGAAAGAAGGGAGAAAGTTGGCAGACTGGCAACAAATCAAGACTGGGCAATAACCACAAGTGGTCAGAGGAGATAATGGCACAGACAGTGAGCTCTACTCCCATCTAAGCAGATGTTTGATGCATTGTCTCTACCTCTGACAGATCCAAGGGTGTTGTCTTTGTACATTTTGGCAAAACTTTTGTCACTAACCATCTCAAAAAATATAAATGAGTTGGCAAGAACTGAGTCTTTCCAACTTCTCTCATAAACCATCATAACAACATGTTGGTCATATTTATTTTTACAAACTTTATTGGCTTGCCCCATGGAACAAACCACAGTAAATATTTCTGAGAAAACAGTGAATATTCCTGCTTTCATTCCACAAGGGAGTAACTAGGGCTGAGAGCAGTGCAAACAATGTTTTCCAGCTACAGTGGTTGTAAGGGAATTTGAACAGGCTCTGGCTGGGTTTTAAACAGCAGAAGTCAGCTAAGATGAATCTCACTCCATGGAAATAGTAATGCTTTAACCACAACCCTGAGGATACACAAGAAGTTTTCTCTCTTGGGATGAAAGACAAATATATGAGGAAGCTGGGGCTCTAGCAGCTGAGGCATGGGTTTTCTATATGTCTAAGGTGTTTAAAAACAAAATAGTGCTTTTTTTTTTTAACTGTACAAACAACTGTGTGTCTGAAAGTTCCAGAATCAAATTAATCCATGTTTACTCATTGCTCGTATAAAAATGCAGTATTTCTCTGACTGTAACTGTACTGAGATCTGAAGTTAATTGAGTCTTCCTTAGTGGTAGCTGAGGAGGCCCAGCAGGCATAGGCCCTTTTGGAAAGGCATTCTCCACACTGAGAAGTATGCCATAGAATTTGGCAGACAGCTATCCAAGCACACTGCCTCCACTGTCGTATCACCCTTCTCTTGCCATCATTGATATGATGTGCCTCAGCGAGGAACAAGTTTGTCACTAGGCTGAGCATCACATAAAAGATGCCCAATAGAAGCAAGGAAAGAAGACTGAGATTTGTTGCATCTGTCTTAAAGAGAAGGACTTCACTGGACAATCACCCATCTCCATTTAGGTGTCTCTACTTTTGCAGTTTCTCACAGGTAGGTGTCTAGAGTCATTTGAGAGTCAGTTATGGTACCTCACCTGCTGGCTTCCATATGCTCTGTGTCATATTATCCAATTCCATGCAGGTATCTCAGATACCCTAGAGTCCCTCAGAGACCAGCACTATCTACAGGTGGGCAACTGAACCGAGATCTTTAAATGCCCAGTCGATGAACAATGATTCCATACAGTCAACGGCCCCTGAAGAGTGAAGAGTGATTCAGATGACCAGATACTGAGTATCTGCTTTGAGATGATTCCTGGAGGAATCCACTGACTGTGTTAGGATCCACTCGCTGTGTTAACTAGGGCCAGGGTTCAATTCATCAGGAACTGAACTATTGCTTCAGAACTCTGTTACTTCACACACCTTCGGGTGTCTGAGACATGCAGTAATATGATGCAGCATTTACATGTTTTTGGAACAGCAGCTGGAGACCAGGGGGGAACCAGTGGGGCATCTCAAATGGTACTTAATACCTATGTATGAGCTGCTGCAATGAGCTCTTATCACAGAATCATAGAACATTTTGAGTTGAAAGGGACCTTAAAAGGCCATTTATTTCCAACCCCGCCCCCTGCCATGGGCAGGGTCACCTTCCACAAGACCAGGCTGCTCAAAATCTTTTAAAGGCTTTTTAACTGGCCTTTAACACTTTCAAGGATGGGGCATACACTCCACTAGGAAATTTGTTCCAGAGTCTCTCGACCCTCATAGTAAAAATTTCTTTCGAATATCTACTCTAGTCTCTTTCAATTTGAAGTCATTACCTTATCACTACATGTTCTTGTGAAAAGTCCCTCTCCAGCCCTCTTGTAGCCCACTTTAGGTACTGGAAAGCTGCTCTAAAGTTGCCCTGGAGCCTTCTCATCTACAGGCTGAACAACCCCAGGTCTCTCAGCCTGTCTTCACGGAGGAGCTGCTCCAGCCTTCTCATCATCTTTTGACCATCTTCTGCACACACTCCAACAGGTCCACGTCCTTACGTTGTGGATCCCAGAGCTGCACACAGCAATCATTCACCCTGAATGCTTAGAGACTGAGTCCACATGCACTTACCTGAAGAATCAGAAGTGCCTTAGGCTGGAGCTGTACCCTACCCAAAGGGCCTTATTCAGTTTCCAGCAATCAGCATTTTGTGCCATTTGAGACACTCTCTACAACCTGGCCTCCAGCTGCCACTCTTGAAGGACATGTGTCTCCTCCCAGCCCCATGTCATGCCTGCCAACCCAATGCAGATGTCTCAGTTCCCTTGAGCATCTCACTTTACACTAAAAGCCCCTGTCTGGTTAGCTGAGCCATGGAAATATCAGTAATATGGTTGCCTGTACTAACTAAGCTAATGATTCAGGATTTCCTTTATAACCAGGAGGAAAATTAGTGTTTAGGATATATTTCAGGTGGCCTATTCTAGGGATTTATTTTAGAATGAGGCTCCAGGGGAGCCAACTTCTCTCCATTCTTAATAAACAGAAGGAGGCCAGCTCAGAAGTAGACATTTACAGTCAGGCAGCTGAATCCCTGCTCTCAGGAGCGACCCAGACCACAAAGGGATATCCAACATTAATTCAAATCCACTGCAGAGACGCAGAGACGCAGAGACACAGAGAAGTTACCAAGGTTTGATGGACCATGGTGACCTCAGTCAAGCAGCACAACTGGGCTGGGCATTAGTTAAGAGGCAAGTTCAGGTTAAAGTCGCAGTGCAAGAGGTTTAAGATGATGGGTTTTAACATGCATTTGTGATGAAGTGAGAAAACAATCACAGCCATGTCCACTTCAGCAAGCAGCCAGCTGAGGCACAGCCACTGTGTGCCTGAGCCCAGAGCTGCAGTTCTTGCTTTAACACACCACCACTGTTTTTCTGCTAATATTGCTAAGCTTCTCCAAGAGGTGCCATGGTAACAAGCACCTTGGAACTGCTTCCCAGATTACACAGCATGTTATGCAAAGTGGCCTGGCAGGTTGTCTGCTTTTAATATTCAAAGGATTACCTTTGAGGTAGCCCATATATTTTCAAATCCCTAAATCCCTTGACACCTGGACACTTTGTATGTAGGCCTGAACATAGCACAATTTTGCTCCCAGACTTCAGAAAATTATTTAAAAGTAGAGGAAGCATGAACAGCACATTTGACAGAGAGATTGCAAGAGGCAAACAAATGAAGACAACAGGAAGGAAAATATGACATACCTACCCAAGAGAAAGGGTCTGGCTAAAGTAAGGCATCAAGTCAGCAAAGGAAAATCGGTCTTGTGGTTTCATATGAGGATAAAGAATGCTGTTCCTAGCTATGCTTGCCACTAGCCAGACTCATGTTTCATTCAAGTAGGATTAAAGGCTTGTGCCATGCATTCAAAGGGACTATTCCCCATCTCCCCATCATACCCTTTCCTCCTTTTGCAGCCTTATGGTGTTGCTTGTCACCACTCATGTCCATGGACTGTGTGCAGGAGCTGGGCCGTAAACTGGTCTCATCAAGCTACGTTTCCTCAAAACCCTTGGGCCATGAAGTGCCGCAGCCAAGGAGGAAGGACAGAGCAGGCAGTGCTTCTCAGCTCTCCTCACTGCAGGGCAGGACATCACCCCTCACCCACCTCAGCTGCACTCACAGCTCACACTCACTCCTCTGCAGCCCTGCCCTGGGCTGGGATGCTCCAGAGGGCTGCAGGGACGACTCGAGCAGAGCACATGCCTGCCAGCCTGTTCCTGCCCACCCGGTGTTACTCTCTCTGAGTCCCAATAAATTAGACAAAACTTCCCTCAGGAGGCTGTTAGAAAAGCCCTGATTTATGCAGACCTAGCAAATAGACACTTGAATACCATGGTAATTAGCACTGTGAGAGAAGGAAAAAAACCAAAAAACAACAGCTTTTCTTCTTTTTTATCTGATTGGTGAATTCTCTTGGGAATGTGGTTTTTTGCATATGCACATACTGTATGGACAGGCAGGGATAGAGGTATGGTCTTTCTGAAATCCCTCATGCTCACCTGAATTATGAGCAGTATGGAAATTCAGAATAATTTCAGCCAGTCTCACTTCCACCTTTATTAAGTGTCACAAACACAGTTCTTGAGTGACAGGCAGATTTTCTGCACCAAATGCATTCAGTTGCCCAGATCTGCAAGAGCAAATACTCTAAGAGTAAATACTCTAATTTGTTAAGCCTTCTGTCACTGTCTTTTCCCTCATCCCTGACAACTCTGTTATCCTCACCACCGGCTCAATGCCTCCTCTCCCCGTTATCACTTCATCTACCTATCCTTCTACATCAGCAGCTTGAAATCACCTCCCAGATTTGCTTGTCTATCCTCCACACCTCTGCTACTTAAATCCTTCTCAAGGAAGTAGCTTGGCCATCTTCTGCCTATAAAACTTGAGCTGTTTTCCAAACTCCGACAGCTGGTATCCACAAAGCTTTCTCCACTGCCTTACTTTGCTCCAGAACTAGCTTTTCCTCTCCTAAGTGTGCTCGTGAAGAGAGTAAAAGCCGCTTCAGTGGCCTGACTTTGCCTCTGCATGGAGCCTTTTTCCTTCCCTTTTCCTCACACCTTTTCAATAAGGGACACTGGGATCTTTATGTGTTTGGACTGTTTGGTGGGCACAGAGAGCAGATTACAACAGTGTTAGCTGCAAACCACCAGTACAGTGTCTTGTCCATCTAAAGAAAATACATTTCTAGTGTATCCATGCAAAGGCCCTGGATTCTAAAAGATGAAAACCAATGGGTCAGAACTGGATAAATGAGAAGGGCTAGCTGAAGAGGCTGCCCAGGGAAGTGGTCACAGCACTAAGCCTGACAGAGTCCAAGGACTTCAGTGCTCTCAGACACATGGTGTGCTTCCTGGGCTTGTCCTGTGCAGGGCCAGGAGCTGGACTTCAATGATCCTTGTGGGTCCTTTCCAACTCAAGATATTCTACAATTCTGTGAACACACCTGACTTGCTGCAATGCTCTTGCTGTTCCCCCAACAGAGGAGACACATCTTTGGGAGCTGAATGAAGAACCCATTCCTGACTGTGACTGACAAACATGAAATTCTCAGGCCAACTAGCACATGAAATAGCCAAGTGATAAATAATCAAAGAAAAGCTGTGATGTTTCCTTGTATTTCCTAACAACAAAAGACAAAACCTCTTGCAACAGTGTTAAAATAGGATACCTAAAAGCAGACCTTTATTGGAAGCTCCCAGGTGTCCCAGTGGCCATGGGCATTCCTGGCATCAGATTTCTAAAATTTTTATAAGTTTAACAAATTGGCATATCTAATAAATATTGTCCAATTAGAAGAGTAGTTGGTTATGTAATTTTCCCTGGGTTCTGCCCCACTGGAGTTGTTCCAGGGGCTTCTTTGCCCCATTTCTTGTTGTGCCTCCTCGGATTTTGGTTGGAAATCAAAACGTCCTTGTCTGGCTCCTCTTCTTGAAAAGAAGACTAAACAGTATTTCAGGAATGTGTTAGAAGGCTAGCTTATTATTCTAAAATCTAAGAGAAAGGATAGGAAAAAATACCAGGAGTTATATAACTATGTAATAGTAGCCTACAGATATACAAATATTTTAAAAATGTATAGAAAGCAAAAATCTTTAGGCATCAAATGGGTGCAATTTTTTTAATCCTTAGGGAGAACTGCTTTGGAAAAGAAGAATGAGCAGGTGAATTTCACCAGATGGGACTGTGAGATCTGAAAAAGGAAAATGAAGATGGAAACAAGCAAGATGTTTTTATGATGACAATATCCTCACTCTTTTTTTCTGGGACCTACACATCTCAGCCATTGTTCCACCTCTTAATCTCCCCAGGCAACTCTAAATCTTGATCCCTGTTCTAGACCAAGCCTAGAAACTGCACACAGCTGATGAACTGTCTTGCAGCTGTTAGCCTCTTCTCCCTGCCATACAGTAATGTAACAATAAGTGTTGAATATAGTCATAGAATCATAGAATTCTTGAGTTTGGAAAAAAACACTGGGGTCATTGAATCCAACCACTAACACTGTTCTGACAGGCCCACCAATAAACCATGTTCCTAAGCACCACATTTTTTGAATAAAGACCAAGACATCTTGCAGGATAGACAGGTTGGATCCAAATGCTTTTTCTTTCAACAGACTGTGATTTCTTCATGCCCATTTTCTACATGTAAGTATTCTTACAAGGCATGACTTCAATTTTCAAACTTCACAGTGTTGATAAGTAGTTTCTCAAATCCCATATTATGCACAGTCCATGCACAAATTATTCTGGTAATAGCAAAGGGATTATATAAAAAGTGTAGAAGACTGAGTAAACAAGTAGCTCCTAGTTAAAAATCTGAACCTTTCTTTGGCTTTAGTACAAACATTTTCCCTTGAATGTGCATCCAATTGAATTGTTTACCTCTCTGAGGAAGTGGTTTTTTACAGTGAAATGATCCTCAGAAGCACAAAACAAGACAGTGATTTAGGGATGCATGCCTGTGTATCTCTCTGGCCACAGCCTATGCATATTTACTTGTTGGTGATAGAACCAGAGCAGTTCCCAGGTCTTATCCAGATGTGTTTTTCTATTAGAAAAGGCCAGTCAGGAACCAGTTTTGGAGGCAATGAGTATCTCCTGCTGCCACTCCAAAACCAGCTTGCTTAGAGATCAACTCCTCTGAAAATCCTGTTCTTTAGGTTTATCTCCCCCAAGAGAAGTGCAATGGTTTAGATTAAAGACATCTCAAAACAATTTAGTGTTATTTTTTGCTAAGCAGTAGGCTATATGGTTTTAATTGGAGTTAGTAAAAATTTGACTGAAATCAGCATGAGCTGTTCTACTGTACAAAGAGCTCATTCCTATTAAAAACATGCCTTTATTAGGTTTATGGATGTTTCTTATATAAATCTGACCTCAGAGCCTCTAAAGGGCTTTAAGCTGCACAAAGGAAAAATAATGCTTATCTTTATTTTTACTTTTTACCACACTAAGCGATCCAAAACCACATTGACCTATCTTACATAGTGCTATTGATTCTGGTTTTGGGCATCTCTCAATGCACCTGGGAAGCAGAGAACAATTTTCTTCCCAACTGACCTACACGAAAGTCTGCTGGAGAGTAGCCCTAAGCTCTAACCACACATGACCTGGGTCCTGAGCTCAGCTCACCAGGCACTAATCCATTAACTGCTCTTCTCCTTTTACCCTGTAACTCTCTCTCTGTTCCTATAATGCACCTGGCTTAGGCCTAAAGATGACACAAAGGCTCTGGCAAAATCATACATCCAGGACACCCATGTATCCCATCTCCCTCCAGAGACTGAGGACAGACCAGAGCATCTCCTACTTCCTCCATCCACCAAGGTTTTCTTCCAAAGCAGAGGGATATGGCATCCCTGGTTCTAAGCCTGACTTTCAGTTTGAAGGCCACCCAAGGACCCTGAACCAGGGAAGTGCTCTTGGGCACTGACAGCTTAAATATAACTTGGAACCACTTGCAAAAAAACCCAATTTTTGGCCAACAGCTTCCCCCCATTTTGTTCAATGTGCTTCATTAAGTCAGAGGCAGTGGTTGACGTTTCAAGAGGCCTAAGTGCCAACACAGAGCTTCGAGAAGTTCTCCTGGGGCTGCCAAAGAGGTTATGTGAAAAATCATCACAGCAGAAATGCATTCAGTGCAGCAGAGAGCAGCAAAGAAATATGTACTTGAAGAAGAGACAAAACTCTTAAAACCTTAAAACCAGATTTTAAACTGCACACCATGGCATTTGATCTCCTTTCTCAGGCAAAACTCAAATCCAGCTCTAGTGCTGGTGTTTAAGGAAGCCTGGAAAAGAGACTTGGTGGTATAAGCACTCAGCAATCCGGTCTAATTTCCTTTTGCCAGGACTGGAGATCTTCCCAAATAAAATCACACTTGATTTTTTGTGAAGAAAATTGTTATACATGAAAGGAGGTATGACCCACTTAATTTTATAATCCTCCAAAGCCACATATATTATTTATATATGCATTGTATGTTAAGGAGACCTCTTACTGGCAGAAAAAAATGTGTAATAATGTGAAGCACCAAAACTCTCATCTGGAGATGCAGTCAGGAGAGAAAATGAAGAGGGGGAATCTGTAGGCAGATTTTTGACAAAAACTGCTGGTTATATCCAGGCGAGGCTAGGAAACGAGTGCCAAGATTCCTGCAAGTTTTTTCAAACTCGGTGCCTGCAGTATGGGTTCTACATCCATCATTTGGCACCTCTTTGGGAGTGCAGAGTGCCCTGGGCACTCTCCTCAGGATGTGCAGGGATGTTGACACTGCAGGGTCTGTGCTGGAAACCTCAGCAGCCCCACACATGCCTCTGCTGCTGTCTAACACAGATGTGTTTTGTTTGGAAGTGGGGGAAGATGGCATGAATTCATTTATTTCTACTGCACAAACACAAAACAAAAACTAAAACAGGAGGTGCAAGAAGAGGCTCTACTCTGCATCCTGATCCCAATATCCTCACAAATACAGCTCAGACCTGCAGGATGGTACCAGATGGAGACTATGGTAATTTTAAAGAAAAAAAAAATAAAAATATCATTTTGCAAGGTGGGGGCTGTACACTTAAGTTTGCATTTGGCAGAGCAACAGACCTTATCTGTCTGAAATACACCACTTAGAGTGGCACTCCACAAAAAGAAGCCTTTGCTTCTACCGCCCCCACTGTCCACTCTTTTACTGGAGCTCGGAGCTTGCATAGGGTTTTGGGTGGTGGAGCCAACCCCCTCCTGTAGCATCCAGAAGAGAAGAGCAAGTTTTCTGCCAGAAAGAGGAAATTCAAGGAGGCTGACAGGAACACAGGTGCAGAAGTAAGCTCCCATCTTTTTATGCAAAAGACCAAAGATCAGACAATCACTGGTGGGTGGGATAACACTTCTAAGCCACATTTTAAAGCAAATGCCTGACTGCACCCTGGCCCTGTGCAAGACTTACAACTCTGAGCCACAGTCTCACTCAGCTAACCCATTGTTTTTCTTGGTTGTCCCACCCCAATGCTGACCAGCCCTGGAACTATTCAACCATTCATAACATCTTTGTCGATCTAAAACAGAAGACAAAGCTCTCCTGTTACCAGCTCTTCCTGACTGAGTTTTCACAGTGGATTATATCTAAACTCTAAACCCCACAAGAACCAAACAAGGTTGTACTGTCAATCTCACACATTGTGCCCAGTGTGACAGTCATGGCCGGGTCTATCTGACAGGCTGTACTGCAGTTTTCACTGTATTCAGCATTAATCCAGACCTCTGACTGCACCTGGAGATAACAGGGATGACAAAGGGTGTTGCCTGCATGTATGCCCACAGCCAACTTCTGCAGCTTTCTGAGAAGAGAAATTGCTGCCTTCAAACAGGAAATTGCCCAAGATCTGACCTTGGGTCTCTAGTGGTATGATTGTACACGGTTACATTATGATCTGAAGCGTAAAGATGCCCAATTCAATGATTTTTCAGCTTAGGTGATAAATGCTGAGCTGCCTTCATTCATATGTGATGCTTCATAGTAAGACAGAGAGAGGGGTTGATATGGCAACAGTGAAAAGCTCTTCTCTATCAGAGACTCCACAGAGTCCACAGCCACTTCTTCCTTCCTCCCCTACATCAGGAACCTTCCATGAGGTAGTAAGGGCATTACACCAACGCTGTGGAAGAGAGATACTTCGAGCTGCATGGCTTTCAGGGGCATGCAGAAACCCAGTTGCCTGAAGAGGGGAGCTTTGCAAAACTGGGATTTGCAGAAATAATCTGCCAAATAACACCAAGGTTGTGGGTTCAATCCTTGCATGGGCCATTCACTTAAGAGTTGGACTTCATGATCCTTGTGGGTCCCTTCCAGCTCAGAATATTCTGTGATTCTGTGATTTATGGAGCACCTCGGAGAATGAGATGGAAAAGATGTTATCAGACTGAAACAAAAGCAATCTCAGTATGGGATGTCCCACTTTCTTCACTGGGTTCCGCCCATTTCATCCTGTACCCGAGCACCCCGGCAGGTCCCTGTTGTGTGCATGGGTCTTCTCCAAAGCCCGCTGGGCAGGTAATGGGGTCTTACCAAAAAGAGGTGATTTTGTTGAACAAGATCATAAAGAACAGTCCTATTTGCAAAGTGTGTAGGAGAAATGTTATGATTTCTCACATGAACTGGAAGAGCAAAGAGGTCATTCAGATTTTTCTTTTCTCAAAGTATGACGTCGTTCTTGTATGTGGTTACCAGGGAGAACATTAGCTGCTAAATTGTGAGTTTATGAGACTGTGAGATGATAATGAAGCTGTACTGATTTCAGCACTTCAAAATCCACTTCCTGTTGCTGCTGCTGATTTTGGCTGCTGCTTTCTCATGGATATCTTCATCAAATGCTACACTTTCAGACATCTCATGCCAAAAATTCTTATTTTCTTCCTATGTTGGTTCCTTCCATCATATTTCTGTGCTCTAAATGAAGCTGTCTTACACATTTTAAAAGCAGTAAATAATCTCAAAAAGGGGTAGCTGTCTCTTTCATATTCATCTCCAATCTTCATCTCTGACCTGCTTGCCCTTGCCTCCACTGCTCATATTCACCCTTATTTTCCTCCTCAACTGGGAGGAAAAGCCGCATTTTATTGCTATCAGTCTCACTCTCCAAGTAGGGCAGAAGAGCTACATGTGTCTGTATTTTCTGTGTTCATCTAAGTGCAGTCAAGGACTCAGACAGCAAACTGACTCCTTCAGTTAATGGTTTAAAGCTCACAACAAAGGAGGTGCCAGAAATTACCTCCCTCTATACTGAAATCAGAATCTCTCCATACTAGAAGAAGCTTTTTTACAAGTCAAAAGAACTTTTTTTTGCCACATTTTGAAAAATAGATGTATTTTTCTGCCATTTTTGTCTGGTGGTATTATCTTATTGTAATTCTTAAAGCTTGTAACTTACTAAGTCTAGGAGTCCCCTTTTTGGCTCTGCATGAAAACAAATATAGACATGGACAGTTCTAAAGCAGTGTTTCTGTGTTAATGCTTTCACCTAGCCATTTTCCACCCCAGAGGAAAATGTTTCTAAGCAAAGAGTATTACAGCATGAGACACAAGCTGTGATCTCTGGAATGAAATGTTACATTTTATTAACCTCAAATATAAAGCCTCTCTGTTCTGGCAAAGAAATTGTATTGTTCTAACCAAGATTTTTTTTTAATAATTACTGTCAGAGAGGCAGTAGCTGCGGAAGGTGAAATAACCTCCGAGTAAAAGCCTACTGGTGTTAACAAATTGTAAATTAGATGCTGTGAGCACCTGCCCACTGTTATAAATTATTTGCTTCTGAGAGAGTCTGAATCTTCTTCTTCTGTGTAAAAGGATAATGCTACTTGATGTTATAGTCCCATTACAAGAAAAAAGGAGAAACTAATAGAAAACTGCATGTAACTGGAGATGAATGTCATGGCAATAGCCGTGAGGTGAGAACCTGAAAGGTGCTGTCAGGTGTCAGGTGGTTATGACTGAAGCTGTCAGGCTTCAGTCTTCCATAAGAAAAGACCATATGGCTTGTAGGTATGACCCTATAATGGGATGAAATGAAGCTTTTCCACCCAATGGAGGGTGGTGGCTGAACAGCAAATTGTTCATACAGAAGGAAGCAGAGAGCACAAGAAGTCCCACCAGATGTGGGGGACAGGTCTGGGGACAGGAACTAGCAGGCCAAGGAGCAAAGAATCATTGAGTCATAGAATGGTTTGGGTTAGAAATGACCTTTAAGTTCATCTAGTTTCAATCCCCCTGCCATGGGCACAGACACCTTGCACTAGAGCAGGTTGCTCAGAGCCCCATCCAACCTAGCCTTGAACAATTCCAGGGATGTGCTCTCTGGGCAACCTGTGCCACTGGCTCATCACCCTCCCAGTCAAGAATTTCTTCCTAATAGCCAATCTAATGTCTTTAAAGCCTCTCAGTTTAAGGCCATTATTCCTTGTCCTATCACTACATGTCCTTGCACAAAGTCCCTCTCTAGCTCTCTTGTAGCACATTTGGGTACTGGAATGTGCTCTAAGGTCTCTCTGAAGCCTTTTTTTCTCCAGGCTGAACAGCATCAACTCTCTCAGCCTAGAGCGTTCATACTAGAGGTGTTCCAGCCCTCTGATCATCACTACAGCCCTTCTCTGGACTTACTCAAACTCATTGCAAGCCTCTGTCTCTCTAGTTCTGAGAGCTCCAGAGGTGGATGCAGTGCTCCAGGTGGGTTCTCATGAGAACAGAGCAGCAGAATTCCCCCTCGCCCTGCTGCCCACACAGCTTAAGATGCAGCCCAGGGCACAGTTGGCTTTATGGGCTGCAAGTGCACGTTGCAGGACACGTTGAGCTTCTCATAATTTAAAATGCCCATGTCTTTCACATCCTGCGGAATGGGCAGACAGGGAATGATGAGAAGAGGTGAAGTGCAGTGCTAGCAAAGGTCAGGGGTCACACAAGCCAATGAGTACTGCTGGGTTATTACTTTGCCATGTTTCCAGTTTCACTTGAAAGTACATCATTACTGCAGTTGCTTTGCCTAGTGCCTTGCAGTAGTAAACAAGAAAAAAAAAAGAAAAAAAAAAGCCAACAAATATTCAGCTTAGAAAAAAAATAGAAGAAAAATATGTAAGTTCCTTTGCATTCCTCACCTGAAACACTCTGTTCTTGTCCAGTTCTGCTATTGTGGACAATGCAGTGGAAAGCAGAGCAACTGGGGATAAGCAATGCAAATATTTAATGGCATGTAGGAAGAGCTGAGAAGACTGGGATGGTTGGGTTAGGGAGAAGAGAGTGTGTATACAACATGATGTAGTTGAAACGATGACTCAGACCTCAGCTGGTAAATTTATCTCCAGAGTGTCATAAACCGGAATAAGGGAATATCTGATGACATTTGTGGAGCACATCTGAGGAATGGGCTGTTAGTGGCACAATGCAAAATTAGTTAAAGCTAAAAATCCCAAGAGAAACAGCTCATCAGGATTTTTTATATGCCATCAGCCACCATACTCATCCTTAAATTATGAATAGGCTAGAAGTTAAAAATAGAAATTATTTAAATAGAATTAAAAGTTAAAATAAATAATAAAATAAAAATAGGAGATTAAAAAAAATCTTGCCCATTAGAGTACAAGTGTCTCTTGGGATGAAAAGATCAGGGGGAAATCAGGGTCTTGAGCAATTATTTTCATGTTTTCTAATAATGAATTTCAGTGATAAACCTCAGAACTTTTCTTCCAAAAGAAAGTAATTACAATGTGCAGGGCTAGTACTGGCCAAACAGACCATCAAACCTGGCTGTGGAAGCCAATGCTGGGTAGTCACCTGGCGCCATTTGATATGTGGCTATTGCAAATGCAGCTATTGGTATATCAAAGCGCAAGCAGCAACGCTTACCAAAGCAAAAGCAATCAAGATACTGATGTCCAAGGAGCTTGCTGCTCGTGACTCGGCCATAGGCTGATGGATGGCTCTCAGCCCCTTAAAAAAATATGAAGTTAAAAGTGGTTGTTTCAATGCCTCTAAAAGTGTTTTCTTACATAAAAGCAGGTTTGTGCTAATGGAATTTATTTCACATTTGCAATGGCCTGAGAATACATACTTTCTGCAGCTTATCAGATGAGCAAAATCTTGGCAAGTCAGTCACCCAGTGCTTTGTGACTGCTCAGGCACACTGTGCAGATCCAGACCTGGCTCTGGGCTTTGGACATACAAACTCCCTTGAAGGCTCACTCTACTTTTTGACACTACTTCCAACCCAGGATCAAGCAGAAATCCATTCCAATTTGCACTAACACTCCTCTCTTACTGCCTTTGGAAATGTTCAGATCCAGGTCTGTTTGGGAGAAAAGATAAGGAAGAATTTATCTAGAGCTGCTTTATTAGAGGAGCTGGCAGCAAGACTGGCAGTATCCTTCTACTGTCACTAGGCTTTGACAAGCTGGTAGGAAGCAAGCATAGCTGTGATCAAATGACAAAACACAGAAGCTCCTTACTTCTTCTAATTGCTGAATTTCATTTTGGCTGCCTGAAAGGTACCCAAAAAACAGTTTCCCTCTGAAGCTCACTGCTTCACTGGCCTCTGCAGCTCTGCACCACAGGTAGAAAAGTCCCATCCTACCAGCCTCAGGTCCACAGGGCTTCCAGGAATGGAGGGTGCATGAATATTTGGAGATCAACCACCTTGGCCATAAACACCAAACCTGGTCTTTCTGAGATAGGGCAAGCAAAGGGTAAGAAAAGTACTACCCTGTTTTGTGCTTAAATAAATGACATCTGCCATTCAGCATCAGTTGCAAAACAACAGATTTATGAGTTACATACATTTCTCTATTTCTTCAAAGTTAGTCGCTGGCTGTGCAAAAAGGTAGCTCAGAATTCATCGCTCTTTCAAAGAATACGTATAATTGGATTGTTCCAAATACAAATTACTCACTAAAAGGTTCCCTCCCTTGCATGAGAGTACATTTTTCTTTTGCTCACTGCCAATAAATAAGCCTCAGGAAAATATATGAATCTTCAAGGGAGTGAAGGAAAATGTAAAAGAAGCTCTAGCCAGCTAGTTTGGATCCAGACTTGAAACAGCCTGAAATACAGGCATGTTTAAATTCAGGATTTTGTGCTCAGCCACTATAGGCAGTATTCCTTTATTTTAAAGAGAATAGAAGCAATTTGAACTAGAGAAAAAAGCCTTCTTGAAAACTATTTTTAAAATGACCCTTAAGGAAGAGTGAATTCGTGCTGTGCAATTTGCAAGATAAGTGCATTTGGAGCAATTCACTGATAAAACAGTGTGATTAAAGGTGGCAGGGAGTGATTGACTTCACACTAGCCTGCAAGGGCAGCAGCAGCTCAGGTAACTATAAACATATGAATCTAGAAAATTAAATATAAGAGATAATTAATTTGTAGAGACATCATTGTTTCTCCAGTTGCACACAGGCACACGTAGCTGAGAAATGCTGGAAACAGTCAGGAGGAAAGAACTCCCCCAGGGATTGTTCCAAAAATCTTGCCCAAGCCATCTTGCCACGGGCAAGGTCAGAGCAGTCAATGAAGAGATCACAGGAGACCAAACAAAAAAAAAGGCTGGTGCATGTGGCTTCACATATTCCAGCTCACTACATCACTGCCATGGGTGGGCTCCAGCCACACAGCAGCACTTGGGACAGAGCAGCTTCACACCTGGACAGGTGACACGGGTTACAAATGGTATCAAAAATGGTGCAAGGATTACTGATCATGTCATCTGTGTAAGAAACTGGTGGAGTCCACTTGTGGAAGATTCCTGTAAGCAGAGCCATTGTTACTTCCAACAGGGAGGGAGTGCTGCTGCTCTCTGGCTGCTGCAACTGGAATAACACCAAAACAGGAGGAGACCAGCTCATGACACTCACTTAAAACCAGAGAGCCACTTATTTAAATACAAATTTCAATTGGGATTGACTCCACCTATTTGGGGATTTGTTTAGCCGTATACCACTTGCCAGGTGAGCTCCTTGAAGTGTTAGTCATTCCATGATCTGCAGAGGTGTCCCAGCACATTAACTCAGACCTAAAAAGTTGGGACACAGGATGGTCATCTTTCACAGATGGAAGTTGAGGCTACAACTTGTCTGCTATTGTATACGAAGACCAGGATTTGATGTGTTTAACTTTGATGCCTTCTTCACAAGGTCACTGTTTCTTCTGACTCAGTGACTTTCTGGAGCCAATTGATTTTTCTAAAATGCAGCCTTGCACTAAGTGGGTTGGTTTGATTTTGTTTATTTGGGACTTCTTTTCCTGTTTGGGAAGTTGCATAAATTCAAGCTGTATCCTGGTGAGATTTAAAACCCCATATGCTATGCAGAATGGGACATTTGATTTTCCTTTCAATGCCTTCTTGAGACAATCCCAGGTCATTTTTTAACTCTGAGTCATTGCACAGTCTGCCCCTGACTGCTCATTCATGTCCCCAAGACACCCCTTCACTTGTGGCAATACATCAAGTATGGGCTGTTATGGGAAAACCAGCTAGTGAACTGAACTTCCACCACTGAAGTTTTGTGGTCCCACAAATATCCACCAGTAGGATGCAGAGGTAAGGCTGAGGGAAGGAGGTCTTCCAGCTTGCAAGGCAGCTCAGAAATCTGTAGTAGCAATAGACCCTGAGACGTCAAAAATTATTCCCATGCTTTGCAGGAATACTATCGCACTATACTGTACTTTTTATGCCACACCTAAATGTAACACTACCATCCCATCAAGCAGTTGGACCCCACTGAACTTAAATCTTTAATCCACCAAGCAATATGCTGCTGAGTTACCACATTATTAAGTCCAAAGTGTTTGTCAAATTTCAGTCTTAGCAGAGAGAGTAGTATCAAATTTCAATTCCTTGGAGCTGCAGCCCAACATAAGAGGTATGAGGACAACAGACAGCCCTGTGCATTAAGGAGAGCTCTGCAGTATGCCACAGACATGGAAAAAAAGTCCCCCACATGCAAAAGATTAAAAAAGTTATTTGCAGACAGTCCCAAAATTGTCATACAACTTAGAGGAACCTTTCTACTTGACTCATTTCCAGAATTAGAAAGCAAGCATCTGATTTCACCCTGGAGGATTTGTTCAAAAGACAAAGAATGTCAAAATCAAACTGATTTACTGGATAAGAGATTAATGGGCAAAGACCACGGACAACAGACAGAGGAGTTCATTGATCAGACAAGGGGAAAGAATACACTGCTGAAGGAATCCTTTCTTGTGCTGAGGACAGGAAGAAAGACAGACCTTAGAGCTATTATTCTTTCCTTTAAGTACAAATACTTCAGTGTCTAGATACATGAGCAGGGTATTTTTTAGCCATGGGCCTCTCCAGAGAACTGAAAGCAGTTGTTAGGAGACGACTTTCAGGCTCCTCCTTGAGTTTATCTAGTACAAGAGAAGACAGAATAAATAGAGCCATGCAAATTCAAGCAGGAGAGTAACTACATATAGCACCTCATAGCCCTACCTGTGCATCAGCAATTTTTCTCTTACAAATTCCTACTTTCAAACTCTTTCCATGACTATTTAGTATTTTTACGACCTATGTCTTTGCAGATTTGTGTGTTCTGATTCTCCTTTATGTATACAAACATGTTTATATGCATAAAATTCTGTGACAGAATAGTAACAAATGCATCACATTCCGGGAAACCGCTTCGAAACACACATATGAATGAAAATGTGATTATTGGAGTAGTCAGCCTGGATTTAGGAAGAGTAAATCATGCTTTGCAAATTTGACAGCCTTATTTGATGAAATTACAGTCTTGGTGGATGGGGTGAAGAAGTTGACACTGTTTAATCTTGACTTTAGTGAAATTTTCAACAATGCCCCTCATGACATCTTCATAGGCAAACCAGTGAAGTACAGGCTGGATAAATGGGCAGTGAGGTGGGCTGAAAATTGGCTGAACTGGGCTCAGATGGTTCTGACAAGCACCACAAAGCCCAGCTGGAGAGCAGGCACTAGCGGTGTACCTCAGGGATGGACATTGGGGATAATGCTGTTTAACATGCTCATGACCTGGATGATGGTACAGGCTGCACCCTGAGCAATTTGCAGATAAAGTGGGAGGAGCTGCTGCTAACACCAGCTGTTGCACTGCCATCCATAGAGGGATCTTGAAAGGCTGGGGAAACAGGACAACAGAAACCTCATAAAATTTAACAAAAAGAAACAGAAAGTCCTGTCCCTGAGATGGGATAATCCCAGGTATCAGTACATCTTGTGGGCCACCTTTCTGGAAAGCACAACAGCCCTGAAAGCTGACTAAATATTATGTCCATAGTAAAGCTAGAACAGCTGAAGCAGAACAAGGACAGCAAAATGGAACCTGGAGACTCCAAATCAGGATGAGTACTACTTTAATACAAAGGCAATTTCCCTCCATTCATTGGATACCAAACAGAATTCTACGACAATGACTACTTAAAAATTCTAAAACAGACTTGGAGGAATGAGAGGGCAACATGACCTGAATTTCTGTTGAATCTATTGGTGTCTCAAAGAACCTTAATTCAGTATTGCCTCTCTTGCCATTAATTGGACTTTTGCTATCGACTCTTTTCTGACCAGGCCACTTTAATTAGGAAATAAATCTTTTCTTCTTTCCTTTCCTGCAGACAAAGACTGGGATATATCAGAAAGGGTATTTCACAAGGACATAAAAAGCATTCAGATTAATAAGTTTATTTCAGTTAATGAGAATAACTGCTTTGGAACTGGATCAGTGTAATATGCAAGATAGATCTGAAAGCATTTGGGTTTGCTTGTTATGGTATTGAGTTTCTTAGGGGACTGCAATTATGGCTTAGATTAGAGAAACATTAACAGAGCTGAAACTGCCCAAATGGCTAATTTCTTTTTGATATAACAATTGACATTCTTGAACTATCTGGTTGAATCTGGTTGTAACTCACATGTTGCTAATATTGTTTGCACCTCAGAGGGAGCTGAAGCAAATCTTTGAGGAGTTTGCTGGACGGAAGTCTTTCTTAAACATGAAAAAACAAGCCCAGAAAACTTTCCAAAAGACAAAATATGCACAAATTCAAACACTTGACTTTTACTTGTGGAGAGACTGATATAATAAAGTGGTTTTTAAATTTTCCCAGAAGTTGATATGTGTGGTGGTATGCCAAAATTAATGGGGTGTCTTCTATTTGCTGCACATTTAAGAGAACAGTATGACCAAGAGGCAGAATACTAATCTTCACAGTTGGCTTTAACAACTTTCCTGTTGTGGTTCTCTGAGCTTTGTTTGTCATGATTCTGCACACTTCCCTATTTTCATTGCTCTCTGAGTTCCAGGAGAATCCACACTCCTCTACGAAAAAGCACAATGCTTAGGCACTGGAGCCAGGGGCAATGCTAGGTTAGCACTTCCATTCACATCTTTGCCAGAATATGGAAATTACTGGTTTGCACAACTCTTTCCCCTGAAGCCCTTGCAGTCTGAAGGGGATTCTGCTGCACTGAGGGCTCGGCAGGCACAGAAGGGCTCAGCCTTCAGACTACAGGACTCAAGAGGTCCTTTAAGCAGATATGAAGATGAGTGAAGCAGATATTTAAGAATGGATGTGAAGGAAGAAGCAATATCTATCCAAGCAAGTCAGAAGTTCCTCCTCTACAAAGGAAGGCACGACCAAGTCAGACCTGGCTGCTAAGAATTACAAATGGAGGCATTGGGTTTCAATGGATCTTCAGATCACCCAACATTTTGGTTCCTGGTCTGACTAGGATTTTTATGATCATAAAATGTTGTAGCTGTTTGCAGTGTAAGAATTAGTATGGACATGTCACTCCATTAAATGTTATTGTATTCCTGTGTCTTTCTACTCTGGATGCAACTGAAGTGTGAAAAGGCCTTAAGAGTCTTTTAGTGACTTCCCTTGTTGGTTTTGCAGAGAAATACAATGAGAAATTTCATACAACTCTTTTGAGTGCAGATTTTTCTCAATAATGTGATATGGTCAATTAATTTTTAAAGCAGCTACTAATAGAGCTTGCCTGCAAGCTAGATATCTGTCGTAGGGGAATAAATAGTGACAGATTTTTTTTTCAATTAACCCAAGAGCAACACAGTGATTAGTGTATCAGTATTTGCTGTTGTATTGTGCGTCCTCTGATGTCTGAATCACTCTGCTGTTTTTCAGTTTGGATGTCTGCAAAAGATCTCTAAGCACTCACTGCTCTAGATAATAAACAGAACATTAGCTTGGAAGGAAAATTTGGATTTCATTCAAAGTCCCATGTCTGTTCTGTTGTGAGGCTGTTCTTTCAGTTTTCAAATATATAGCTCACTCATAGACATTATTATCTGCTGGCATTTCTGAGTAAGAAGAATTTTTTAGTATAAAAGGGTTATTACAGTAAGTGCAGGAAAGTAGACCAATTAACATTACTTTCAATAGATCCAAGAATGAGGGTGCTGGTAAGACAGCTACTGAGAAATTTAACCAATCCTCAGTACTATTCCCACCAGTATTACTGCAAAAGAACTTGCTTAAGTAGGGGCCCATCTGTTCAGAAGAAATAAAAAGAGCTGAATTCTGATCTTGAACACACAGGTTTGTATTGACATAATTCTTCCAATTCCATTCTTGTTACCCCTTACTTAGTGTATAACAGCACCAAGCAAATCATGACGAGAATGTCATCTGCCATGTCTCATATCGTTTTGTGAATACTTGTGAATCACAGAGAAGAAGGTGGAGAAAATATGTCTATCCACAGCATTTAGCCTCAGTTGCAAGCACTAAAATGAATACAGTAGATATTATAGGGAATGAGTGGTGGAGAGGTTAATTATAAGCCGTTAGTGTAGTAGTATTATACAACTTTTGTGCTCAAAGTATTTTAAACTTTTTTGCCTCTTTGTGAAAAGTTCATGACCACAATTTCAGACCACATAACAAAAAAATAAAAATAAACCTAGCAGTAAATCTCAGTTCCAAAGGCCTTGCTGAGCATTGCCAGAACAGATCCAAGGATCTTAATCTAGCCCTAAACATCCATAGTATCGATATCTGTATCTGAAATATTCCCCATTATCTCTCTTTCTACTCTACAGGAGAAACATTCACTTGTAAGTTATGACACATCTGGCATATTTTCAGTATCTATTTTGGCATGAGCTGAAGTGCCCATTACTCTCCCATTCATTACTAAAGTAGATGAGATGATGAGATCATATGTGTAGGTGTTTCCGTTTGGTCAGATGAGATTCACCTTTTAAAAGTATTTTTGAATGGAGCATGTGGGAAAATAAAGGTACCACTTGTTTGAATCTAAGCACTGAGTAACTCATTAGCATGGGGATCAGTCTAAGTTGTCCTTCACCAGGAAGTATTCATCAAAACACTTCTCTGTACAAATGCAAGAAGTTTTGAACAGTCTGTTCCAGCAACCCACCATTTGATTTCACCAGGCACACGTATCTCACTTCTCACCTCTAAAATACAGCTGGCAAAATGCCAATAGGAGATGCAAGGGAGGTTTGCTTCCTCCTCCTCAACTCTGCTTAGGAATTGTCCAAGAATACTCAAGGGCATGGAATTAAAAATCCTAAAAATGTTCAGAAATGTAACTAAGTGGATAAGAGTCAGTGATGGCCATGTAGCTTCAGGTACTTCCCATGCATATGAAAACACTCTCTCAGGAATTTGATGGTCACCATATAAAACTATTGAGTAGCCTGAAACATCCAGCCCAACCACCTCTTCCATTGACCTGGAAATAATGGATATAGGAAAAAGTCCTGCATCGGTGACAACATAAGGTTCAATATCTTGTGTTTCTACTCAACTAGGAAAATGCGATTTCACCTCTCCAACAAGGAACTGATCAAATCTTTCTAAAATTTTGACACTAAAAAGGGGGCATTGTAGATGGAATTCTATTTTAGGTCTTTTTTCATGGGTTTCTAAAATGTGTTAGTTATAAATTATCACTCCCTGAAGGGCTTCATAGCTAGACGAAGAGTGATTAAAGGTAATTGTATCACCAGCAAACAAAACCCTACAGCTATTAGAAATTTTCTGTAGGCTTTCTCTGTTCCAATATATGGCACAGTGTGACATGTTCAGAGTAATCCCAGAGTTTCATCCCTTCTCCCTACTCTCCAACTGAGCTACAGATGAGAAAGGACAAGGGAAAACTCACCCCAGGTTTGGCACAGGACCACCAACCTACAGCCTGGCCCTTGCAGTGCTGAAGAGCATCCAGCAGACTCAAAGAAGGGTAAGCTCAACACACCCAGAGCAGTCCCACTCTTGCTAACAATGTTCACCTCTTGCTGGGAATGGTGCTATACCAGGTATCTATGTTTTTGTCAGATAAGATTTAGAGTAAAAGAACAGATCTTATTCTATTAACCAAAATATTAAAATGGAATAAAATTGTGCTAATTGGAAAAGTTATACAGGAAAAGTCCTGCATGACTTGCAGGAAGGTTCTTACATGTTTTGCTTTTGCTGTCATTTGGATCTCCCTTATCCTGGGGTACGGTGGACGTAGACATCAAGATTTCCAACTGCTTGTTTTGGCAGAGGTCTGGAACTTCCAATAATTTTTTCTTTCTAAAATGTTCTAACTATTGTTTTTCCTCAGAAAATACAACACGGAAGTAAGCATTATAGGAGATTAGTTCTTTACCTCACCTAAAGTTTGAGGGGTTTTTTTTTGGTTGTTGTTTTTTGGTGGGGTTTTTTTTTTGGTGGGCTTTTTTGCACTTCATGATGAAAAAATGGTATAAATTTGCATTTCAAGGAATATATCTGTATATACCTACCCAAAGCAGGGAATAAAATGCTTCTGTTCAGTCCCAGTTCCTACCTTCATCTCCCTCTAGAGCATAATTAACCCAAGGGTGGGAGGGAAGATTGAGAATAATATGGAGCTGATTCACCTTTTACACTCACTAGCAAAAATAGATATTATTACTGCATGCATCAGTGGAATTGAAGAAGAAATTAGTCTGAGATCACTTGTAAACAGATGCAGTCAGACACGACTGTTGCATGAATGGGAATGCATAAATTAAGCTTTGCCAAAGGTTACTAGTAATTTATAGTTTTGGCTTTTAGGAAGCTCCATGCATGATGCTATTTACTTGCATTGTTTATTGAACAAGTATATTTACCTGGGAAGTCACAGCATCTAAATGCTACCTTGTCTCTTGAAGATATCTTGCTTGACGAACAAGTCTGTGATGTCGTAGGCCAAACACTGCCTTTGAAGTTGGAAAACATCAGTTGATTGATGCTTGTCTCAAGAGCTGTCACAGTGAACATGGAAGAAAGACTGATTGTCATAACACACCTAATACTGAAAATTGATGTGTCTCTTTTTCATCATTTCCAAACCAGTAAACTGAATGTTGCTCGATGACAAAGCATTTAAATACGGACTCTTTTCAACAGGCGTGCAGAAATAACTAATTACTTTGATTTAAAGAACATTGTTAACAAGTAAAAAAATAAAAGAGGTGCAAAATAAATATATTTGGAACTGTTTGATCCCCAGTAGTCAATGGAAAATGTGCCTTGTGTGGGGTGTTGATCAAGAGAGTACCTCAAATAATTCCTTGACTATGAAGCCATATCAGAAGCTGGACAGAAGACCTAGATAGTGGAAGCAGTAGTTTCAGTTGAAAAGATGGCATTCTTCCCTCACACCTACAAATACCTCAGCTTTGTGCTGAGGAGGTCTTGCTCCCTTCTTAAAGACAGGGAGAAACAAATTGTGATCATGTGTTAACCCCACCAAGTCATCATATCAGCACTCTTTACCTTTGAGCAACTACACTGACTGCATTTCAGCAAGATGTGAAGCCTGTCTCCGAACATCCCCCTGATCTTTATTTCTTGTCTTCAGACACCTCCTTCCTGTCCCTCATTTGCCATATTCTCAACTTGATGGTCTTTAAGCCATAAGGTTGGCTGCCTCATTATTTGCTTTGACTTCACTTAGTTGTGAACTCCACTGATAGAGTTGAGTTTGCACTGAACTCTCTCCATCCCTATTTTCTGACTCCTGTAACACCAAATTTAAATACTTACTCCTTATTTGCAGTCACAGCTTGGGGTAAATTGATTCTCTACTGCAGTGTTCTCATCTCCAATCTGGAACAGGGGGTTTACATTTCATGTACAGCTGAAAAGACCCATGAGTGAAGTCACTCAACTTGCAGCTATCTGGTGCAGGGGTAAGATGAAGGAGACCATCAGGAAGCCGTTGTGGGGCAGCACAAGGAAAAGCATGAGGGAAATAGGCTGGCAAAGCAGATACTATTGTCAAAGTAAATGAAGTTCCTTCAGACAAGGGAGAGGAAGGAAACGTGGCAGTAGGCCAACTGTGTGGAAGTCCCTCATCTATGCAGCCAAATTAAACCCTGTCAGTAAGGTTTTCTAGAGCATAACATTGCGTCTAAAGAGACTGCACGTCCATCATCCCACAGCATTTCTGCAGCATTTGCCAGCATTGGCTAGAGGTTACAGGTCAGGAATCTTCACTGCTCCTGTCACAGCTGCTGCCACATTACAGTACATCAGCAGCAAATGGAAGACAAAAATGATGTGCTGCTTTATGTAAAGTTTGTTGCCTTTTGCTAGATGAGGGCATGCCTTTGATGTGCTCATCTTCTCTGTCTTCTTTAACAAAAGAAACATGCTTCTGGAAACACTGTCATAAATCTTACTGCAGTTGCTGAGGAATGAGAGCTGATGTCATGTTGAGCTGAATTTTTACAGCCACATAAACAACAGGAGGAAAACTTATCTTAGGGCAATGAGTTGAATTCATCCCTGACAAACATAGTGGCAACTCAATTAGTTAAGAGTTTTTAAGGTATTTAGATAATGACAGATGGGTAGACACAATTTATACTATACTTGGCAGCACTGAGCTGGGTTCTTGAGAACCCTATTTGACATGAATCTACATATTCATGATGACCGATGGAGAGACTACATCTGTGGACAGTGGAAGAGCTACAGACACCAAATCTCTGGACTTCTGTAAGGCCTTTGACAACATTCTTCCTCCCTAAATTGCAGGGAGTAATTGGATTTGATGGGAGGACTGTTTGGTGGGTGAGGGTAATGGTCAACAGCTCAGAGTCCCATTGGACATCAGTGATGAGTGGTGTCCCTCAAGGGTCTGTACTGGGACCAGTCCTCAATATCTTCATCATTGACATTAACAGTGGGATCGAGTGTACCCTTAGCAAGTCTGCAGACAACACCAAGCTGAGTGGTAAGGCTGACATGCCTGAGGGATGAGATACCATCCAGAGGGACCTGGACATGCTCAAGACATGGGCCCATGGGATCTTTATGAGGTTCAACACAGCAAATTGCAAGGTCTGGCACTCACCGGACTGTCCTGAAATCAGCAGACTGTGAAGCACACTGAAGCACAGGCTGGCTACCAGCTTTCATGACATCAGGTGCACGGTGGCTGGTACAATGATTAACAGGAATTAGGAGCAGGAGAAATGACAGCTACATGGTGTTATCTTCAAGAGAGCCGGGGAAACAGACGCAGCGCATGGCATGGCTCTGCAGCCCCAGTCTTTGCACTTGGACCTTCTTTCTCATTTACCATTGCTTCGCTCTCCCAGCAGCTACCTGAAAGCATGGATAACCACAGACCCTGGACAAGAAAGGGCTGATTCAATGCATCTGCTATGTGATACAAGTTTCTGGTGCTGTCATTCTCTGTCCGCACCACAGGAGGAAGCTCAGGTAAACTATACACGATCCAAGACCTCGAAAATAAAATTTGACATTTCCATGTTGTCCTGGGCTTTGGCACTGGGATGACTCTTATTTTTAATAAACTGGCAAGCCTACAAGTCAGGTATTACTGACTGATTTGTATTGTGTATGGACATGGAGTGTGTGTGTGAGGGAAATGGGAAGAAATGGAGGCAGGGAGGCTATGAAGAGTTCAAGGCAAAACAAGTGCCTCTACTCCACCTGTGTCCTGGCCTCTTAAAAAGAATCGAAATGTTGTCTTATCTTTCCTACTTTATTATTTAAAAAGCCAAAAAATATTCATTTCTTTCACCCCGGGGGTGTCCGCAAGCCTTCCCTCAGATGGTTTCTCAGTGCACAAAAGGATGCAAAATAACAGCTCAGAGAGCAGCTGGGAGGAGCTTCTCTCTCAATGGTTTTTGACTGTTCCAAAAATAGCAGCCACAAGCTGTGTATTCTCCCTGGAGGCATTTCTGCCAGCGCACCACTCACCTGCACACCGCTCACTGCAGTAACACAGGGCAGCTTGGGAGTTTTAAAGTACATTTTCTAAAATAAAGCTTTTCCTGCAGTTTCCCCAGCACACCTTGGTGCCCACAAGGCGTGTGTGCAAGGTCAGCTCCCACTGCCAGCAACCTCCATTTCTTCCTCCTGTGCAAGAGACAGGAAGGGCAGAGCCCTGACACCCTCTCTGGAAGCCTTTGTCATTCATTGACCTCTTCCCTTTAACCAGACTAGAGCTGCACATCACAAAAAGCTGATTTTAAGCCTGACCAAGAAGTCTCAGCCCCTCTGAAGGGAAAGTAACAGAAAATGTGAAATCAGAGAGCTATTTATCTGTAGCATTTTGATAGTCAATTTTGATCACAGATGACACATCCTCACTGACACAGATATTTCCCACTGTAGTTAAGATTCAGAGGACTCTGCCATAACCTTTAAATTAAATGCAGTTTTTTATACTGGAACAGAATTATCCTATTAAGTGCATCCAATGAAAGAATAAACCAACCCCATGCCATACACATCTGTTTAAACCCATCCATCAGTCACATCCAGGAGGCACAATGAGCTCTTTGCCAACTACTTAGAGACCAAATATGACTCTGGAATTACTCATCTATGGATTTTAAATACTGAATGAACTTCGAGAAAATGGTTAACAACCAGCACCACTGGTTAAAACTGGTCAAGTCCACCAAAAAATCATTCCCTATTAATTTCTTGCTCAGTATTATTATAGCACCAGGGACAAGTAAAGTTGGAAAATGGAAATAATTAGTAGAGGAACTTTATGATAAATTTTTTTTTACCTGAAACCCATTTTGGAACTTCTTAACCATGGGTCTATCCAGGGAGCAGACCTTGCTAAGTACACTCTGTGAGAACTTTGATTTTTATGGCATTCTAATGTGGCTTTAAAGCTCATTAAAGCAGCTCCTTTTGTGCTGCCAGCAACAAAAGCCTTGATGTTAAGTGTCCCCTGGAGTCCACAGTTCAGATAAGTGCTGTTGTTTTTCACTAAGCTCAGACTCTTAAGCTACTAGCTCCCAGAATAAAACAGAAGCTTGCACCCAGCAGTAACCTGGAAGCCAGATTTCAAGACAATATGCTTGCAGCAAAGACACGGTCCTTTTTGAGGAAAAATGCTTTTGAAATTTAGAAGCAGAAAATAAGCAGCTGTGTTGCATGCTGCCCAGAGTGTAACACAGAATATGTGCTGGGCATTTCTTAAAATCACTTCTTCCCTCTTTTATTTACCAACAATCCAGGGAAGAAATATCCAGGTAGTTATAGTTGCTTGTTTATTTGCAGTGCAGGGAGGATGACTGCATGTTTAAAAGGCATTATTAAATTTGAAATATAATTCCTCTCTTTAAAAAGCCCAAGTCTTGGAGTCTCTGTACTTGATCAATGACTCCACATCAAATCTGTCCAATTTGCAAGTAAAATCGATTTGGTCTTATTCCTAACTGACAGCATATTCAGCAGAGGATTGGGAAGTCAAGTTGGTTGGGTTTTATTGACTTGCAAAGCATCCACTAGTAAAAACAATTTTGTGATATGAAAACTAAAATAGATTGCAATGCATTCTCCTGTAGCATATGAATTTTCCATAGATATTAACAGAATTAAAGTTTAGGAGCTGCCTATATGTCAATATAGGTAGGCAGATCAGTCAAGTCAGCAAGGGTGTGGGTTAGGGTTTCTCTATCCATAACTGCACTAAAATGAGTAATTGCAAATTTAATTATTGTATAAACTGTTGTGCAAATAACAATTTTGCATTTTAGTTAAAACATTGTGAATGCCTGAAAAATACATTCAGCCAACATTTAAGGAGATAATTTTCACAGGTCAAGCTGTAAGTCCCTACATCTCTCATTCTCAGTGAAAATTAGGTATCTGCACTGATTTATCCTGTAATTCTGTAAAACATGTCATCCTGCCCTTACTATTGAATCTGGCAGCCAGTACTACTCTTTTAACCTTTGTAGGTGCAAAGGACTGCTTGAGTCAGCAAGAACTTTTAATGGGAGAAACAAGAGCTTTCAATACACATGCTGCAAAATGGAAAAGGTGCCCTTACTCCAAAAGTGGGAGTTATTTTCGCTTTCACCTCAGGCAAACAGTGGTGTAAGGATTGCAGACAACTTGGCTACCCTGGCAGGGTTACTCAGTTTTGTGTGAGCTCTGGTGTGGTCCCAGAGTCAGGACAACTCTGCTCATCTTTAGGTGTTCTGCATAGGAGAAGACCACATAGGCACACACAATGACACCACCTGCACATGTTGGCACAGCTCTGGGCTTGCCTTTGACCGCGGCCAGCTGGCCATGTTCCAAGAGATGTTCTCATGATGTTTCTTGATGATCTCATAGAAGAAAAATCACTTTGGATTTTATCTTAGAAAGAGAGCACATAGGAGACAACACATTCATCATATTTAGACGGTACCCAGCTAAAGCCTGGCCATTGGTGTGGAAAATCCCTTTAGCAGCATTTCCCCTAAAAAGTAAATGGACTTCTTCAGGAAAATAATAGCTGGAGAAAGCTGTGATGATTTATTGGCTGTGCACAGCAGTGAGAAGATATTTTAGTTTGAAGAATAGTTTAGGAGCATCCATTCCCATCCATCATACCAGACTCCCTTAATCTATAAGTGACTCTAAAGACCATAATGCTGTGGGATCCTGGACATCTGACAGACTCCAGTCCATACAAACATGTCTCAAAACAACCCCCATATCCTCTGACTGCATGCTGCACTACCAGGCAACCCCCAGGAGCTGGATTTGGGAGCTCCCTGTCACCAGAGCCACCCCAAGAAAAACCCTTTGTATAACACGTAGTCTTTAACAGGCATATGGAGCACAGTGCTACAGCTGGAATGTTTTCCCTTCTCAGGATTGCTCTTGACAACCCTCAAAATGTTCAGAGCAGACTAAGCCATACCTTTTTCCATCAACTATTGGACAGTAAACCTGCTCTGATCTCTGGTTCACCCTTCAGAGTTATGTTCCTAGAGGCATTTAGATGTCTTCCAAGCAAAGGACATTCCAGTTGAATTTTATAAACACAAATGCTAATGTTCTTGCAGTAAGCAATATTGCACAATGACTATCCCCACTGTAAAGCTAAAGTGAGAAACAGTTTACAACCAACCTTAGTGCTGACTTACCCAAAAATTATCTTACAATTCCCAACAGCGCAGCTCTTGTTATGGCTGAATTGGAGAGATGCAGCTCACCTGGTCTGTTTGGACTGTGAATTTCCCCAGCTGCACAGAATTCTGCATGTTCCCCCTCTCATTACATTGGCACCTGTTTCTACTCAAGCCAGACACAAAAATTAAACAAAGGAGCACATAGACCCCTGAGAGGCCTGATGAGATCAGCACATGCTCTCACAGAGTGCCTAGCAGACCAAAAGCCTACTCACAAAGTACCGGTGTAAGTGCTTAAAACACAGGCAGAACGAGAGACCTATCAGTGTATCACCTTTTACATAGCAGCCTCGTGTTACTGTGTTGGGTGAGAGATTCCAAAATGTTTGCCTTGATTAGGCCGTGAAAACCAGTCTCTCAGGAGGTATGTTTTTGGAATCCCTTTGGCTGACCTGAATACAGACCTCCTACACCCTCATTAACCCTTCACCTATGCTAAAACAAATCATCACTGTCTCTTCTATAACAAGACTTGTTCTTTTCCCACTACTGATTATGGGGGGATACATCACATGCACAAAACTTCAGCAGAACAGAAATAAATGCAAGACCTTGAGCATAAGGGCAGAATGAGAAAACATATCTTTTTCTTAATTGAATAATAGGGCCATTAGCATTAAAGCAGCATTACTGTAGACATTAATACATTAAGGTTTAAAACATCTCTGTAATAAATCACAAGGGTATTTTAGATTAAATGTGCTCACAGCCAGTAAATCTCACAACTACTTGCTCTTGTGACTGGTGCTATGGATTGTAAAAAAAAGGATGAATGTAAGTGTACTAATAGCTATTGCAATACAATAGTCAGAGAACAGACTACACCATGCAATACAGTATGTAATTATTGCCTGTAATCTGCAAATTTATATGGAAAATGTATGGTTCAGTGATAAAAACACTATTCTTAAAAACTTACAAAGAACATATAAACTTTAATTTTTTTTTTTTTGTTTAACCACAAACTCTGAATCCTGCCCCTTGAAGGATGAGCTTGGAACCCTGCCAAGTGGCCGTTCATGCACTTTTCCAACCATAATGATTCTGGTTGTTGTTGCTGGACTTTTTTTTAATCCTTCTTTTTAATCCTTTTTTTTCCCCATCCTGTCTTCCTCCACCCCAGTTTCAAACTGAGTATATCAACCATTTAGTGAGGCAAATTTGTTTCACGTCTATAAACTTTACCAAGAGTCAAGGAATAATTTGAATAGAAATGCAAGGGTTATTTACAAATAAATGCACTATCTGCCATTATGCCTAGCTCTGTATTTGTATAGGTATTTCAATTATGCAGCAATTATAATTTGAATCTCTTGTGTGTGCATATCAACTCATCAATTTAGTGGTCTTTAGCATAGATGCTTCTAGTTTATGAGCAATATACAGATTTGCAAGGGAATAGTTAGAACCACAATTAAAAGTTATGGATGGTAGATGAACCATAGTTACTCTTGCATTGAAATTCCCTGCATAAACTGTATTAGCAACATCTGCAAGTAGGGGAATATATAGGAATATATTATACATGTATAGGAATATACCCTTCTCTTCTTTATTTGCATTTAATCTGCATTCCTAAGGCTGGCTTAAATCAGATCACACTTACAGGTTCATAATATGGAGGGGAAGAAATCTAGTTTCTGTACTGAATGATAACACATTATTTTACATTCTTCCCTGCAAGGAGGAAGAAACACTTCTGTCAATGGTTACAAAGGCTGCTGAGCTGCTCCTGCTGAAAACCACTGGGTGAGCTAATGAGGAAATCAGCTGATCTAAAGAGTTGCTCCTTGAAAGCCCTTGATGCAATCAGGACATAGGCCTAAGCTGTGCTTTGCCCCACATTATCCAGCTGTGCTGATGGCCACAAGCTGCACCCATACTCAATAAGCAGAAAGTATGAGTCTCTTATCACTTTGTCTCCACAGGCTCAAAGGAGGCAGACTGAGCCTCCAGACTCAATCTTCACCTTCATTCTGAGACCACACCATGAAAATGGTATAAATTTCTTTTTTGTAATCCTACAATTATGGACCAGATGAGCACCCAGTTAATTTACTGAAGGCTGAAAATGCCTATAAATCACAGCACACAGTAGCTCCAAAGAAGCTAAACCTTTGGAGGGAGTGCAGGGATGCAGGGAGCACAACTGTGCAGCAGAAGCCAGGCTGTTATGCTGGGATGTAAGGATAGCCTGGCTATCCTTTCTGAGCCAGACACACTGCTCCTGTGCTCAAATCTTCTGAGCAGATTAATTCTACATTAAAAAGTATGGTTTACTATGTCCAGCTCTATTCAGAAACAATTCTAACTGCTCTAAGCTGCCAAATATTCAAAATACCTGAGCCTGCTTGTCCCTTTTGAATTCTATGAAATTTTATTTGGTTATTTATCTTCATAAAAGTAGGTCTGAGCTCATGGGAATAGGGAAGAGCTCTTGTTTTGTCACACTTTGTTTGAATGGAAAGAAGTAGATCTTGTCTTCAAGGAGCATGGTATTTTCTCCTCTCATATGCAGTAACTCCTGGATTGGAACTCTTTGTGAATGGACATTACTGATTCTTACCAAGTTTGCATTCATTTGTCACAGACTGATGGCATTGGAAAAAAAATGGAACATGTTCCCTACTGCAAAATGCCAGTCTTTCCCATTTTAGGAGCAGAAAACTGTTATGCCATTATTTATCTCATCAAGTGTGACTGAGTTCCATTCGTTCTAGACACCGCCCATTTCACAGCCAGTTTGAAGCAGCAGCTGCCAGAGTTCAGACATCCCAAGAATGAAATTATTAGTAGGCACCAGGATATCTTCACACAAGAGCAATTGCATGCTTGTGTTCGGCTGTTAACACTAGCTAGACTTATGGCTTTTGAAGTCAGAACTCCCTGCCTTTATTTGATTGACCAGGTCAATCTAATTCTGTATCAAAGAGCACCAGAACATCAATTTCATCACACTGGTTTATATTCAATGAAAACTTGTAAATTTTTTTCCTGTCCATAGATTTATTGTTGCTTACTAAAGTGGAGCTTACTGATCAGTTTTCA
The DNA here is from genome assembly GCA_013399835.1 of Leptocoma aspasia. NCBI lineage: Eukaryota > Metazoa > Chordata > Aves > Passeriformes > Nectariniidae > Leptocoma > Leptocoma aspasia. The sequence goes on along the minus strand of VXAX01003037.1, from coordinate 114,731 downwards.
CCTGAATTACACTTTTTTAGGAAATGCTTCTTGATTTTGTCCCCGAAAGAAACCTCTTTGCTGCTCAAGGAACAAAAGGGAGAAGCAGAAACACCAGCATCTCTATTTCTTCATCTGCCTTCTCTTTCCACCACACTGGGGACAAAATCAAAAGGAAGGACTGCTGCTCTGAGGGGCCTAGACAGGCTGGAGGAAGGCAACAACAGGAATCTCCTGAAATTCAACGAAGTCCTGCCCATTGGAAGGAAGAGCCCTTGTCAGCCACACAGGCGTGTGGCCTTGTCAGAACTGGCAGACCCCTGCACTGCAGTCACCTGGCTCATGGTAGGGGTTCATGCAGCACCACACATGCTGAACGTGCAGCACAGCACAAGTCATAGCTCTCCACACCCAGGAGAGCAGCCCCTCCATTCACATCAGCTCACTTTAAACACACAGGCAAAACCTGACAGCCCTGGGACAGACGTGCTCTTCGGGACTGCCCACATCACGAGGAAAGCACCGGGTTGCCAGTGCTCGTTCATCTTTTATAGGCCTGTCTCCTCTGTACTGCTGCTTCCACTTTCATGGAAATGTTCTTTTGTCATGTGAGGTGGAAGGATTGCTTTGGAGTCCCTGCTCTGACATACAGAAACCTGTCCCTGTGCAGCTTGTAGCTCCACTACAGAATTGGTTGAGTAGAGTGGCATGAAGTGTTTTGATCAGACAGTTTGTCACAAATTACGAATTCAGATACTCTCAGTAACTAAAAGTGTCAAATCCTGTTTCCACCTTCTTTTTTAATGGAACACTTGGAATTTTTTTTTACAGAAACAAAGTTTCTTAGCCTATTCCTAAATATATTTTCTCAACTGTTAAAAAAAACATTTAACTGCTCCAATTGATATGAAAGCTACTTGGTTTTACTGTTAGGTTGTTGTTTGTCTTTTTGCTCTAGATCAAACCCAAATAAATTAATTTTAGTGATTTTTCACTTAGGCCGTGAATACAAAAAACCAGCTGTTTCCACAATTCTGCCCCCCAAGACAATGAGAACAGTTTCCTTCTATAGAAGGTATTGACCACCAAATTTTCACACTCCAGTTAACTCCCACCAGAATTAAATTAAAATTGATTTTTCTCTCACTCCACTGCCTTGCCATGTTACCTTCCTGGATTTGCTTGCAGCATAAATAAGCTGTTCAAATTTATTTGCTATCAGTGTCTTAGGAAATTTTTTTATGATGCAACACCTACAGTTCTCCAATTCAAGCCAGTTACCTACCTGGACTTCATAGCTGCCAAGCCAGAACATCATAATTGCTCTTTGGTTTATATAAATTCAAATAACATTAGGTCTGTTTGTCAAGCAGACAGGGCTCTGCTGATGTACTCTTAGAGACCAGAAGGTACCAGGAATTCCTTGGCTAGGAAATACTTCTGAATTTTTTTCAGACAGATTCATGGGAAAATTGAAGTTTTTAACCAGTTTTGCCCACGTTACATCTACTATTCAAAGTTATTATCTATACCTAACACAGGAGCAAATGAAGAAATGTTTGACTGTACAACAGCAGCAGGAAGTTCATCATATACTTTTGAATTGTTCACTGTGTCCCAAAACTGCCTCCTTGCTACTGCTGATCCCAGTCAGAACTGACCTGTCTGTGTGGCTGCTGGGCCCTAGGACATGGCAGTGGCCATCATGTCCAGCCTCACAAGCACATTCCTAGAAACATGCTTGTCCTAGTGTCCCCAGTGTGGAAAGGCTTCCTGAAGAAGGCAGATGATAGTTTCAGACTACAAAAGGAGAGGCCCTTTATTTCCTCACAAAAAGAGAGAGAAACTAGAGAAGAAGGAGGCTACAACTGTTTTTACTCTATGTTCCTTTGTATCACCAACCCAGTTTCAGGGAAACAAAAAATCCTGGCTTTAAGCTAAAAAAAAACTATAGTAGCTTCAACTCATACATCTGCCATTGAATAAAGTGGTTCTTGGCCCTGGTGAAAAAAATCCCACTTACTGAAAAGGGAAATAGGATCTCTGGTTAAGATACTGGCACAGGTTTTAAGAACTGTGCCTTACTGATCACCTCAGCCCATGTTCTTCTTGAATCCAAATTACTTCAATATGAAATTCATTCTCAGTTACCAGTTTTGAGCACATCAGAAAAAAAATACAAGGCTTAGCCTAGTCTACTTATGCATGAAGGCCCATGGTCATCCTTCCTCATCATTTAGGTGCCCATAAGTGCTCCTGGTTTTATGTGGGATGCAGGCTGCCAACCCATCCATATGCNGAGTGAGTGAGTGAGTGAGTGATGTACCCTGTACTTTATCTTGCTCTCCAGGCATTTCTGAGGACAAAAGGAAGTCTACAAGCCTAGTCTTTAGCTCCTCTCTGGATGAAGTTGGCAGACAGGAGGGGAATATCCCATGTACTGCCAGCTGGGTACAATTCTGATTTAGGACTCACAATCCTAGACCTAGATAAACCTTTTCCTAAGTATTTTGTCAGCTATAGGAACTTCTGTAATGCAAATTCATTCCTGTCTTTCAGGAATATGAGAACAGCCAGTTTAAAAGTCTTTAAAAGACTTTTTTTTCAGCTGAATCATCCACACACATCATCCTTTTCTGGTTTTCAAGGAAGCAACACGCAAATAACTAAAGGTACTCCAAAGGCATTTAAAATAAGTAAAAAAGGATTTGCCTGTGTTGAAAGGTTTATAGAATAGCCTGAAATACACAGGAGTCTCGGACCTCTTCCTTTGCAAATGTGAGTGATTCACATGAACATTTGGAGTATGCTTTGCGTCAACCTCTCTTTCAACTCATGATCATTTTGTTCAGAGTCAACAACAGGAGAGGCCCACCTTTTCTCCAGGGAGGGTGATTTATAGAAGCAGACTTGCAAAAGTTTTTGTTCTTTTTAGCTGTTTTCTTCATGCTAAATTACATGAGCCTGCAAAGAAGATAGCAATCACTAAAACTGAGATGGAGAAGAGGCATTAGATTTAATCCCTTCTCTTATCAAATTTCTGCACTGTATATTTTCTAAGTGATTCAGTGTCAGGTGATAAGCTTTACTTGTCAGGTGGAGTCTCATCAGGAAATTTATTATGGAAGCTTCATTTCCCATTCCTTAGCTTAATCCTATTACTCTTTCATTTAATCCTATTACAACAATCCAGGATTGTTGCTGCTAGCCATGTCCACATATCAGCACTGAGATGAAGAGTTACTTTAGAATGTGGAAACTCAAATAATTTTATTACTACTCTCAGAGCAGCAGAATTTCTAGGTTGGGTCTGTTCCAGGGGATGATTCATCTCATGCATGGAGAGGTTGGCACACTAATGCTAGTTTACCTATGCCTGTTAATTGGTGTTCATCAATTAGGACTGTTTAAGTAATTTTTCTGAGTCTACAGGAAGGACCAGACCTGGCACAGAACATCTACAATCATAGCAAAATAAAGCAAAATTGCTTCTTTGCACTCCTTTTGAATATTTCATAAATTCCCCATGGGCTTGCTTTACTTCTGAGGTATGATCTTGGGTTAATAGTTTTGATTAAGGCAAAGGAAGAAAAGGAAAGAGAAATCAGAACAGAAATAATATCTCAGATCAAAACAATCCTTTCCACAGCTTTATTTCGCTGTTCTGTGTAATTCCCAGTTGCTACTGAAACAAAGGTTGGCTGCTTTTCCATACACATATATTATGTATATAGACACAGACACAGATAAATATATATTACAGATAGGCTATTAAACCTGAAAATCCAAGCATATGGAAGTACCATAATGCCAGATTTAAGGCTACCCTGCTCAGGTCCAAACAGCAAGATTCACATGGTATTTTCCTAAAGATCTGTGATCATTCAGTGCTCAGGTGTGTATCTCCGTGGTTCACAGAAGTGTGGGTTAAACTTTCCACTAGCAGAATTTTAAAGAACTTGTAGATTCTTCTAAATTCCTTGTTATAAAATCTGAAGAAGCAAGCAAATTATTTGACCCAAGTAAATGCCCTGCCAAAATTGCTATGTTGTTTCAAGATGTGGGAGTACCAGAGCTGCCTGCCCAGAAAGATCTGAACCATTCTGCCTTAAGTTTTCAAATTCAGCCATGAACAGATTTTCCAACTTGGAATACTTCAGCCCAAATGAATAAACTGTAGTAAGGAAAAAGATATTATACTATGAAGTGACTAGACTCTGGCACATGACCCAGAATGCCTCTGCGCTACTCTCATCTTTGCTGCAGAGCAACTACAGATCTCTGGCAGAGTCGTGCCCTTGTTTCCTCAGTTGTTCTCTCTGTCAATGGCACAAGCAGGCAGCGTTTCCATTCCACTCCTGACAAAAGACCTCATCTATTTCATAGAGCCATGCCAAAAATTCTGGTTTTATGCAAAGGAGTCTGAACTCCACCTCAAGCCTGGCCCAAATCAGTTTTCTCTTGGCATCCCCTTATACAATCTTTTTCACTTTTGATCTTGAGCATCACATTCCCTCTCATACACTAGAACAGATGATCTTGTAGATCATCAACATTTATTAGAACATCCATGTAGAACATCCAACATTTATTCAGAAGTAATCCTCTTGGCACATCAAACCTGAGAGGTTTATCACTAAAACACAAAATTATTTCAGTTGAAAGAGACCTTTAAAGATCACCTAGTCCAAATCCTCTGCCATGAGCAGGGACACCTTTCATTAGACCAGGTTGCTCAAAGCCTCAACTCCATTATTTCCAATGATGAACACCTTGAACATCTTACCTAAGTCTTAATTAGATTTGTCTATTGGGGTAGGAGAGATTTCAGTTTTGCACATTACCTGTAGATACTGAGAATAATTTCACTTTGGGGAAAAGAGATTTCTCAAGAGAGTCTGAAACTGTGATGCAGCTCTGACCATGAACTGGTGGCTGAGAGGCCATTTCTTCATGGCTGGATGTGTTCCTCATGTCCTTGGCCATACATAGGTGATGTTGATAGGAATTTGTTGTGCACCTCTCCCAGAATAACTTCTTCATGTATCCTGTAAATTGAGACAGCAGTTACTAGATGCTTCATAGCTTCAACCTCTTCCACAACTCCAAAACCTGTATTTTTTTTCATTTTAGAAGGAGTTGAGATTGCAAACCAGAAAGGGCAAATTACTGTACACTTGAATTTCTAATAACCAAACCTCCATTTGGCCTGGACAGGGAAGCTGAAATAGCCAAAACCTGGTTACTTAGAAGACTTATTATTTGCTCCTATAAATCTTATCCTTTGTTGGGACAAACCTATTGCCCTTAGTGTGAGAAACACCATAACAACCTCATCAGGGAAATTAATTCCATATTCTGCATACCTGTTACCTAAAGTCAGTAAAACTATTGAAAAGGAGCATTATAGCCTTAAACTGGATTGATTGCTGAGGAATCTCTGCTTCTTGAGTAGAATAAAATCCAAATCTGTAGCATTTGTTTATTCATCCCCATTTACAATCCCTGTGGCAAACCAATCTAGAGGTCACCAGTACAGGAAGCCTTTGTTCACCTGGTTTGTGAGCTTGTGGCCAGGAACAAAAGAACTTTTATTCATGCATGTACCAAGAGAGGGGACAAATTTCTTGTTGGAGAAAACTATCAGAACTTGAATGACATCAGCAGAGATTTGGTTTCAACTGAATTGCAACTAGCATAAAGTATTTTGGAGGTTTCTGCCAAATGAGTCTGACAGTTTTGCAGTAAACCCACTCCTAATTTATGGCCATGCTAATAGGAACTAAATTCACCTAAGAGTGTGTGTGTGCGTGTGTGTGTGTGTGTGTGTGTGTGTGTGTGTGTGTGTGTGTGTGTGTGTGTCATAGACTCAGAAACTCTGTCATTCAGCTATCTACTGAGCAAAAGTGCCTCCTGGGGACTGAAGGTCAGGTGTGGGCTCTCTTACTCTGGCAGTTTAGATACTGTTCAATTAAGTTTTGGGTGAGATGACAGAGCTCCTCAGTGCAAACTGCGGTACCTGGAACAGGGGAGAAAAATGACCTCATCTAACTCCATTATGCAATGGCCCGTATGACTCTGCAGTCATTTCTGACGGTCTGTGGCATTTAGCAGTTGGCTGTAGCGTGTCTAGCCATTACAGAATTGCTGAGAAGACAAATGTCCTTACAGGCAAATGTAGTTAACGGCACAACGGGTTGCAGGGCAGATGGATGAAATGAGCATCTAGAAATGAGCAGCTGCTATAGTGACACATCTCCCTCGACACAACCTCGCCAAGCCAGGATGACGGTACCCTCTGCGTGTGAGGCAGCTCTAAGTGGAGATGTTGCCATGTCTCCACTTGTCTTGAAGCAAGCAGTGTACCTTTCTGAAACTCATCTGTTAAATTTTTTAAGATCCCAGCTGGATTTACATTTACCTGCAAAGAAATACATTTCCTCTGTTTCCTGGCTCATAAACACTTGATCACTTTGTGAAAAGCTCTTAGCTCTTGTATAAGCTATTCAAGCAATGGTCTGCAAACTGTTCCCATGATACAAAGTACTGGGGTCGAGTGGGTGCTGTTCATGCCTACGTGGCAATGCATCAGTGCCTGTGTGGTCTCAAAACACTAAAACGCCACTGCGCAATCTAAGTCAAAACATTTTGGACTCCATCAGAATTTCTGAGCAACATCAGGAGATGTGAAAAACTCTCCATGGGAGCTGTCAGCCATTTCCGTAATAACTTGTAAATAAGATCACAGTGACTTTTATGAACTTGTTTGTGAAGCTGTGCCAGCTTCTCCAGTACAACTGTGTCCTTCAGGATCTTTGCTGGACAAGTGTACTGGGCCTGGCTGGGATGGAGCTACCTTTTTTCCCTAACAGCCTGTGTGGAGAGATGCTCTGAAGCTGTGGCTGAAATGGCGTTGGTAACACAACAGTGTTTTGGCTGTTGCTGCACAGAGCTTTCAAAGCATCTGTGGTTTGCTCTCTTTCCTCCTCTGCCCACCTCACCCAGCAAGCTGGCTGGGGGTTGGCACAGGGCTGAAAGGGGATCCAGCCAGGACAGTTGATTCTAGCTGACAAAAGGGATATTCCATACCACATGACACCATGCTTAGCAGTAAAAGCTCAGAGGAAGGAAGAAGAACGGAGCGTGTTAGGAAGAAATTCTTCACTGTGAGGATGGTGAGGCGCTGGAACAAGTTGCTGCATCCCTGGAAGTGCTCAAGGCCAGGCTCAATTGGGCTCTGAGCAACCTGCTCTACTGGAAAGTGTCCCTGGCCATGGCAGGGGGTTGGAACTAGATGGTCTTTAAGGTCCCTCCCAACCCAAGCCAGTCTGTGGTTCTGTGATTCTGCGAAGCTATGTTTGTGGATACAGTATTTGTCTTCTCAACTAAAGCTGAGGTCCTCCTTGCCAAGAAGTAGCAAAACATTTTCCCGCCAGTGGGAAGTAGTATTAAATTCCATTTTTGGCCCCTGCTTTGCCTGTGCATGGAACTTTTGCTCTCCTCATTAAACTATCACTAGCTCAAACCACAAATCTCCTCACCTTCTTTCTATTTTCTCCCCATCCCATGAGGGAGGGGAGTCAGCGAGCAGCTGGGTCTGTTAGCCAGGGTCAACCCACAACAGTCTGTTCCAAGCCCAGCATGGGGCCTGAGACAACATGGGGGTTGGATTTGAGCATTCCATCAGCAGTTAGAGTTATTAACTGGCAGGTCCTGTGCTGGTCATGCAGCTTGTGTTCTTTACCGTATATCTCAGTCTGAGGCTGTTTCTGCTGTTTGCTGTGGTGCTTACTGCTTTACTTCACTGTGCCTGGACTCCTTCTGAAAAAGGCAATGGCCATGTGCCAGGGCTGGCATTGATTCTCCTCGTGCTGTGTGAGCTCCCTTGCAGGAAGCATTAGGGATTACACCTCCCTCTGCTCCTCTGGGATGGATCCTCTTCTCCTCTGGGATGGATGTGTCCAGCTCTTCTGCATGGGCTCCCAAGTTCCCTGTATGTCATCATGCATGCTGTTTGATCATGTTCTCTAGCATTGTTGGATTGCTGTCGGGCCTGCAGAACCTGGCTTGGTCCTGGCACAAGAGTAAACGACTTGTTGGTGAGGTGGCAAAGAAATGTGCACCAAGGTGGCCAGTCGGTGCTGGGAGGGTTTTTGGGAAGATTTGGGAAGATGCCTAGAGCAGTTATCACCTTCAATAGCCTGAGATTTTACACTTGAACAGGCACACAAACCTGTTGAACTGGCTTAGCAGTTGAAGGAAGGTGCCTTGCCTAACCCAATGAGACCCAATGAGTTTTGGCAATGTTTTTGGGCTTGGCCTGTGCCTACTGAGCCTCAGCCCAGCATCATCAGAGGAGGTAGGATGAGGGAGTGACAAAATCACCAAGGAGGCTCAAATCACTCAGACCATAAACCCCCAAGTTTTAAAGGAGCTGCAAGATCTGTGGAAAAATTACAGCCACAAGCCAGGTGAGCAGATTGCTGCCTAGTTGCTCCTATGTCAGGATACTGGGGTCTGCTGTCAGGAGTTAGCCAGCAAGCCAGGCAGTTGGGATCCCTAAGTAGAGACACCGGGACTGACAAAGGGAAGCCTTTGGACATAATTCCTGTTGACAATGAAAGCCAGTTAATCCCTCAAGGATGACTTGGTACGATGCCTGGGCAAGTGAACCACCACTGTAAAAGGCATCCAATGCTTGAGGAAGTAGAGGTGGTGGGACTGCACTCAGTCCATGTGCAGAAGGTGTACATAACTCACCAGTGTTGTATGCCAGCACCGTGGGGCTGATGCACTGGACAGACCCCGGACCACCGCAAAGTTACTGTTCCAATGGCTCCCAGGATTCAAAGAGAACTTCCCCTCCTCCCCCTGACTAAAGGTCTAGGTCTCGGCTGCCAGAGATGGCCCACAGAGTTGCCTCTGTCCTGCCAGAGGGAAAGGGGGATCCAGGGCACGCCATGCCAGCCTGTGGTTCCTCCTGCACAATCAGGAGGATAAAGAAGTGGAACAATGTGCTCACCTCAAATCTAGAAGCCCACATGCATGGGCTGCAAGGAGAACCACTGCTACAAAGCACCCATTCAGGAACACTGGTTTGATGGCCTGGCATGTGATCCACAGAAGTAGAAGGCTTTGCTGGACACTGCTGCACAGCATACTCTAACCTCATCAGGTTACAAGGGAGCAGAATCCATTTGGATTTCTGGAGTGACCTAGACTGGGAATGGCAGGGTCAGTTTTCTGTAGCTTAGTGAGCCCATAAAACATCACGACATCTAGGGAAAGGTGCAATATGTGGGTGGGCTTATGCTTGAGGGGTGCATACCCCTCACCACCAAAGTATCACACAGGTGATAGATGGCAGTTCTGTGAAGGGCAGGGAGAGGGTAATTCAGAAAGATGGGCAAGAGGAGCATCAGGCAACAAGCACCAAAGTCTTTTTTCCTTAACTAATTTCCACTAGATTTGTATTATCCACTAGATTTGTATTATTAATACTAGAATTGTATTGACTTTGTCTGCATGCAGAATCTACACACTGAGATTTTACAAGAGTGAGATGCTGATGCAGGGTTTGGGCTTCTCAGTACTACACAATTACAAAGAACAAGCAGTAGTCTCTGCTGACACAAGTCAGCATGGTTCCATCGACTGCAGCCACCTCACTGACTTAGACAAGACTTAATCAAATATGTCTGTGATCACTCTCCTATTATTCCTCCCCACTGGGGTCTCAGTGTTATTCAAGACACCGACATGGATGAAAATCAACATCACATCAACCACAGCTTCAAAGTCTGTCTGTCCACAGCCCATACTCCATCTAAATTTAATTTGGTAAGATTTATCTGAGCCTGATGAAGTAAATTATTCATGCAGAGCACTGACCTATCCTACCCCAGGCTCCTGTGCCCCACCCTGCATGTTTATTTGGAAGGTAATCTAATTTGCTACAAATGTGCTTATCTAAATGGAAAGCAAACTGTGATAGGTACCTTAGGAGGAAGAAAGCTTTCCAGGATGCACAGCTCAGTGAATTCTTATGTATGAGGAATACAGAACCTATTGTACTGTTGTTGTTGATCTGCACCAGCATTATTCACCTGCTCCCTGCTCTTTGTCTCCGTATGTTTGTGAAGCACAGTTAAGCTCCTAAGCTCCAGTCGGTTCAAAACTGGATAGAATGCACCAGCCCTTCTCTCTGGCTTTCCCACAAAGAGCTTAAGCAACTCTGGAGAGCTGCTGGTTAACAACCTCCTGCCTGCAAGATACCTTTGGCAAATCAGAGTGAAATCCTGAGAGATGTTTGTTAGCAGGATGCTGAAGCACAAGAGCCCACTGAGTAGCCAGCAGTGGCACAGCCTGGCTTTGTAACGCAGAAGAGAGTCAGAGCACAACACATTGACCTGAGTAAGAGACACTGTGGAGGTCTCATGTTCAAATATATACAATCCCAACCAGTGCTGAAACAGAGGACAAAATTATGATTAATATCAACAATTTTCTAGATGCAAGCTGTCTTCTGTCCCACTGCAGGCTGTTGAATCTTGCTCACCTTTGCCTCCCAAGCTGTATCTTGCACTTTGCCTTTGTCTCACCAGTGTGGTAAGAGAGGGATCAGAGCCACTTCTGCTTCCCAGCAATATTCCCCTCTTACCCCCTGAGCTGAAGCAAAAGAGAGCTGGGAGGGAGGTGTGCTAGTGGATGCTGAGGCAGGGATGATAGATGGATGGTCCCAACACCAGGCAGAGGATGTGCCTTGTTATTTCCCCTCTTTCCAACCATCTCACTGGTTTCAACCACTTCTCTTGGTGGTCCACATCCACTTGCCTTCCCCATTTTCATCTGTTTCAGAGGAGAGCCTTCTACCCTACTTTATCCTTGCAGAGTATGGCAGCAAGAAAGTAATCCCTGCTGCAGACCCTCACCCAGACAAATGGACTGATAATATCGAGATATGTGAGTTGTGTGCGTGCAAAAGCTGTAGAATAGCCAGCTGAGAGCACAGGAATGGCTGTCCTCCACTGAATGTGTACAAATGAGAATAAAACAGAGCAGAATGGTGAACTGATCAGAGCAGACAGGCCAGCCCGTCCAGATGTAGGCTGCTGCCCTCCTATGGCAAACTGGGACAGCAATCCTGACGCCCGGAGCAGCTCTCCGTATTGCTGAAACGTACCGAGTTCAGCTGCTGGTTCCAGCTGCCAGAAATCATAGCTTGCAAACACCCAGTTTGCCATCTCGCTGTTTGTCTGAAGTAGAAAATCAGCACCCTGGGGCACTCAGCCTCTCTGCACCGCCAGGGAAGCTTTTGTGGATGGAAAGAACTCTGTGCTGCTCTAGGAGCATTTGCCAACCTGCGCCTGCGTGTGACACTTAGTGTTGAACAAAAACATCCCTGCAGAGAAGGCGCGGGTCTGCAGCTCTTCTCCCGTAGTGACAGCTCTTTGTTGCTGTTGTTGGGGTTTGTTTCTAGTGTCTGTACCTCGGCAACACAGGAGCTGTTAATGAGAACCGCATGAAGTTCAACAAGTGCAGGGGGCTGCATCTGGTGGGGCTATCCCATATATGAGCAGAGACTGGAAGAGGAACTTACTGAGGGAGCTCTGAGGAGAAGGACTTGGGAACTCTCATGCACAAAAAGCTGAGCACAACCTGGCAGCGTGTGCTCCGAGCCCAGAAAGCCAGTTGTGTCCTGAGCGACAGCAAAAGGGCGAGGGAAGGGATGCTGCCGTTCTGCTCTGCTCTTGTGTGACTCCATCCGGAGTGCTGTGTCCAGCTCTGGGGACCTCAGCACAAGAAGAAGGATGTGGACCTGTTGGAGCAAGTCCGGGGGAGGCCACAAAGATGATCAGAGGGCTGGAGCACATCTCCTACAAGGGCTGAGAGAGATGGGCACGTTCAGCCAGGAAAAGGCTTAAAGGGAAACCTCACTGCGGCCTTCCAGCACCTTGAGGGGGCTTATGAAAAGAGAGAGACTTTTCAAACGAGCCAATAGTGACAGGACATGGGGCAAGGGATTTAAACTGAAAGAAGACAGGTTTAGATTAGATATTAGGAAGAAATTCTTTACCGTCAGCGGGGCCAGTCATTGGCACGGGTTGCCCAGAAAAGGTATCTCTGAGGTATTAGATACAAACATCATATCCCTGTAATGCTGTTACTTTCCTGGTGAACCAATAAATTAATTCATCATGAAAATTAAATTTGTATGTATTTCTTAAAAAAAAAAAATTGTAGTTTTATGCTCACACAAGCCACTGAGGTTTGGATTAGATATAAGGAAGAAATTCTTTGCTGTGAAGGTGATGAGGCACTGGCACAGGCTGCCCAGAAAAGCTGTGGATGCCCCATCCCTGGAAGTGTTCAAGCCCAGGGATGGGGCTTTGAGCAAGCTGGTCTAGTGGGAGGTGTCTCTGCCCATGGCAGGGGTTTGGAACTCGATGATCTTCACGGTCTTTCCCTGGCGTCACAGAGCGGAGCAGCTCCCGCGCGGCGGCGCCGGCTGAGGGCGGACATGGCGCCCAGAGCGCTGCGCTCCTCCCATCCGCACGGGGGCGCTGCGCCGCCGCCTCCGGCTGAGCCCTGCCGTGCGGCCGCGGACTACAGTACCCAGCATGCCCCGCGGGTGGACCGGAAGCGGCAGTGAGCGGGCGGAAGCGGAGGGCTGGGGCGCTATGAGGGGCGCCGGGAGCAGCGGCGCCGTCCGCGCCTGGGCCGGCTCGCTCCTGCTCCCGATGCCGGCCCGGCTGCCCCCGGCTCCTCGCAGAGGTGAGAGGCGCCGCAGCGCGCCGTGCTGCGGCCCCTCGGGGTGGGTGGCTGCCGGTGTCGGGTGAGCCCGGGCCGGGTGTGCGAGCGGCGCTGGGGCTGCCGAGGGCGCTGGCCGGACTCGGTGTGTGGGAGCGGCCGCGGGGCCCGTCCCTGAGGCGCTGTGTGAGGGAGCGCTGAGCGCCTTCCCTCGGGGCTGGAACAAGGGGTGAGTTCCACGGGCCGGAACAGCGTGTGGGGCTGTCAGGTGGTGTTGGGGACGGGAGGAGTTACCGGGGGTACCAGGGCGGCGCCGAAAGGTGCCTCAGGCAGGGGTTTGTGCGGTGGTTTTCTCAGCTCCGGGCTGGGACAGGAGCATCCCGGCGAGACTGCAGGAGTGGAGCCGTGGGGCCAAGAGCAGCGTGGCGAGTAACCAGAACTGTAATATCAGCTTTCTTGAGACAGTGTCTGTGCGATGCAGCTGTCCAACCCAATGAAAAAATCCACCAATGCGTGTAGAAGACAAGAGCTGTGCGTTTAAAAGCTCGGACAGCTCCGTAAAAACGATGTTTTGAGTTGGTTTTCATTATTTGTATGTAGCATTTGGTGTATCTTAACTCTAATATAGTCATTAATAATATAGTGCTGTGGCTGGTTTAGTTACAGCCAGATCTTTATAGTATTTGTAAGATAGCACCTAACTTGATTTATCGAGTACTGGCACAATATAAATTCCTTGTTGTTTAAATGATATAAAGCTTTTGAGTAAAGATCTGGATAAGACACAGAACAATTTGGTTAAGGCAGAGAGCCAGCAGTGTGTATAGTTTCAAATAAACAGGTTAAGAAGCAACAGGGCTGCTTAGATAACGGTTAATCAGAACAGAATCTATAATATGCAAAGCCACACAAACGTAAGCTTGAAATATGAAAACATATGCTTGAATTAAAAGTAGGAGAAGCAGGGAAACCTGCTTGTGGGAAGGCATGTCATAAATAGAGTGGCTCTTTAACTAATAACTGAGGTTAACTAATACCTCTTTGGAGATTAGGTATCCCTAATCTCTGAGGTATTAGATACAAACATCATATCCCTTTACCGTCCAGTTACTTTCCTGGTGAACCAATAAATTCATTCATCATGAAACTTAGACTTGAATATATTTTTTTTTTAAATGTAGCTTTATGTTCACACAAGCCACTGAAAATGAGATATTTGGATTAGATACAAGGAAGAAATTCTTTACTGTGAGGGTGGTGAGGCACTGGCACAGGTTGCCCAGAGAAGCTGTGGATGCCCCATCCCTGGAAGTGTCCGAGGCCAGGTTGGATGGGGCTCTGACCAACCTGGTCTAGTGGAAGGTGCCCCTGCCCGTGGCAGGGGGCTGGAACTAGTTGATCTTTAAGGTCCCTTCCAAACCAAACCATTCTGTGATAAAAAAAAGCTGTTGAAATTAAGGCTGAGCAATTTAAATAAAATAGCAATGAATGCTTAATTTCATAAAGTCATTCAGTGTTTTACAAGTACGAAAATTATTTAAGTGATGTTTCCCAAATATTATAAAACAATTGGCTGTGGGGGTTTATTGTGCTGTATCAGGATGCTTGTGTCTTGCACAGGTACATGACTGCACTTAAGACAGATCTGTAAGTCCTATTTAGTGTAAAATTGTAAAAAATAAAACAGTGTAATCTTTTCCCTGTGGAAAAGAGGTGATGGTTTCTGGTGGATGCTGTAACCCAGCTTTTTGTTGCAACATCCATGCAGCTTTTCTGTGATGAAAGAAATTAAAATTAGTGTATTGCATGATGAGCCAGTCAAGGTAAGATTAAGGCATGTTTGGTTATTTCCAGGTTTTGCTGCCACGTTCGTTAGGAAGTCGTATGATGTCAGAAGAGTTGATATCACTCCCCTGGAGCAGAGGAAGGTGACTTTTGATACCCATGCTTTAGTGCAGGACCTGGAAGCCCATGGTAAGTGATATCAGCTAAATAATTCAAAGGAGAACTTTTAATATTAAGTAGTGTAACTTTGAGTGCTGTCAGGTTCCCCAGAGTACCAGTACCTGGTGGTGTAAATTGTTTTGGCAGCCTCTGGAGGAGGCAGGTGAAGGAGAGGCATCTGATGCTGTGCTGTGCAAGTAGCCAGGACACGAGATTTACCTCAGTTGTAGCTGTAGGCAGGTTTATGTGCTGTCTTCCAGCTGAGGAACATAACACAGGTAACAAATGTAAAGCAACAGTTAAAGACTTTTATAGCAAAAATGAAGCTCTTCAAGAAATTCCTTCTACTAGCCTGCTAAGAGTACCTGAAGGGTGTTTTCTGAATTAGAAATATTTTCACAGCGTGGTGCTGTGATACATTCTCAATGCCCACACTTCTGTTGTGAGTGAGACTGGCTGGGGTCAGATAAAGAGTTCATCCAGCCCTGGTTTCTGTCTCCTGGCAGCAGCTGTGAGTCAGAGCCTGCAGAGGAATGTTATAACAGGGCAGATGTATGTCACACATCCCCTTGTCCTTTCCAAGTTTCCAGTTTCTGTCACCCTGGAGGTATTTTAAATCACTTGAGTTTTAGTAACCTTCAGTGGAAATCTTTTCACAAGTTTTATGCAGTCCCTGAGCCACTATAAACTGATTACTATCCAAAACATCCTTTCTCATGGAATTTCAGACATTCACATGTTTTGTTTATGCAGAATGTGGCATCTGTGAGGTGAACTTGATGCCCACTCAGCCCTTCTGTGGGAAGGAGTGAACATTTAATCTCTCATGTCACTCAGGGTTATGCAAATTTCTGTCATATTGCCCCATCGTTTTCCAAACAGACGAACCCTAGCTTGTTCCATTTTCCTGAAACAGTAGATTTTCCATATTTTTGATTATTCATTATGCCCTTCTGTTAATCCTTTCTGCTTCTGTCACGTTCCATTCCATTTCATGTTTTCAGGGAACAGTGCTGGCATTACTTGACAACTGAATGTCCTATGGATTTGCATAGTAAAGTAATGTGTCTGTTGTGTTCTCTGTTCCTTTTCCTAATAATTCAAAGGGTTTGGTTTGCTTTATTCATCCCTGTTGAGCTTTGAGCTGATGTCTTCATCAGGCTAGCAAATATCTTTTAAAATCCCAAGTGACAGTAGAAACTTCGTACAGTCAGAAGTTAGGACTGTTTCCACTATTTGGGTCCAATAATAATAATATCTGTTAGTAGTTAAAAGACTTACAGTAGTCTGCTAACTTTATTTTTTTCATGCTTGTCAGACTTGACAGCCTGTATTTTCCTACATCTCTCTAGAACTGTTTTTAAAAACTGGCACTGTTTTTTCCTGTCCATGGGTAACCACAGCAGGCTGTGCAATGTTACTTGTCCCAGGGACTGATTCAGCTATTTCTTCTTAGAGTTCCTTTAGAACTTGTGGGGTGAAGTCTGTCTGGTGCCAGTTGTTAATTCAGTTTATTTTGTTCTGTAACTTCTACAAATACTACCACCACAGTGACAGGTCTGTATAGCTAAAACCACAAAAGTAAGAGAGCCATTTTAGTTTTTCCCAAGCTTTAGGCAGTTTTCAGGGTCCAATCTTGCTCATATAAATTTTTCCTAATTTTCTAAACTTTCACAAAACACAGTCATTTCTTGCTGTGGAGGAAGAGCAACATAAGGAATTGGCAGGAGCTCAAGTAACGCTGAAAATTCAGAGAAACTGAAGCAATACTATCACACTTTGTAGTGGAAGGAAGCTGTCAAAAAGCACATGTAGCTTTTTTAGGCATGTAAACCAGTGGTGCACCTGGACAGTACCAGTATTCTAGAAGGGTGCAGTGGCATAGTTCCCTAAATAATGTGGCTTGAAAGCATTTTTCAATGTTAATTTAGCCCACTCTATAAAATGGGGTAGATGAAACACAACATATCAGTCAGATTCCTGGAAAAAAATCTCTAGGGCAAAAGCTCTCAGCACTTGACCAGATTTGGCTAAAATGAGAGCAATTTTTTTCCCCATTATTAACCACACATCATCTTTAACACTTCAAATTTACACCAAACTACAGACAAAGTGTACTTTTTATCATCAGAAAGCAAAAATCTCAGTTTGAGTTCATTCTGCAGGCAATGGATGCAGCAGTTTAAAAATCAGTTTTGCATATGTTCCTATCTCTGCAGGACAGTTCCAATATATGCAGAACTACTTGTTATTATTCTATGGAATGCATGCTTTGTAGCTCAAGGTAAGTTTGGTTTTAACAGAATTTGTGAAAGCTCATTATGAAGTAAAGTTTTGCTAAATTATTTTTATGATGCATGAACAGCTGGATCTTGTATGAAGAAATTTGGTCTTTCTGTCAGCTGCATGTATATTACAAATATATTGAGTATATTACAAGTATATTACAAGTATATTGAGTATATTACAAAGTTCTGTGCTTCAGATGTTTGCAGCATTAAGTTTGTTTTTTCTAGCTGAAGTCGCAGTGACTGGCTCCTGGCTGTCAGTTTCCAGTCATTGTGTGAATTCCCATGTGCCACTGTGGTTAGGTGTGGCACTTGAGCGTCTCTTGCTCCTCATCCAGACTTTTAATACCACCTTAACTTGTCACCTTCAATTGTCCCCTAGGCTTCGGGAAGGAGCAAGCACAGACCATCGTGTCGGCGTTGATAACCCTGACCAATGTCAGCTTGGACACCGTCTATAAGGACATGGTTACACAGGCCCAGCAGGTAAAAACTCATCTGTGCTGTGTAGCTATAAAGGCTCCTGTGTGCATCTTTAAAACACAAGTGAGCAGCTCTCTCTAGTATTGTAAACACCTCTCTGTGCCAGGTTTTCCTAAGTTTCACTTGGGATTTCAACAGATAGTTATAGGCCATGACCAGCTTCCACTGAAGTCTGACTACTTCATTGAACACAATAAAGTTTTTACAATTCCTGGGAAAACT
The DNA here is from genome assembly GCA_013399835.1 of Leptocoma aspasia. Classification (NCBI taxonomy): domain Eukaryota; kingdom Metazoa; phylum Chordata; class Aves; order Passeriformes; family Nectariniidae; genus Leptocoma; species Leptocoma aspasia. The sequence goes on along the minus strand of VXAX01003037.1, from coordinate 97,065 downwards.
TCGGTTGCGTTTACACCGAGGAGCTAATATGCCTCATACCATCTTAAAATATTCATTATCAATACTGACTACACTATAAAAACCAGCCTTTCTGCCTAATGCAATTCCATGCAAATTCAGTTTAGGATGCTTTGCATGTAACAGGATCTCCAAAAAGGAGGTTTTCATTTTGATGAAAGAAAATCACAGAGACATAAATTCTTGTCTTCTGAGAATTAGAAGGGGAAAAAAAAGTTAGGCAACTTTTATTACAAGTAAATGCCAGTAAGATAAAAATCTGTTAGGCTCAGGAGTTCAAATAAAATAGCAGTGAATGCTTAATTACATTAAATAATTGAAGAAGAATAGTACATAATTTCAGCTTGCACAGCCTTCTGGAGCAGTGATCAAAACCGTCACTGTGCATCAGAGAATCCCACAGCAATGTGTCTTTTTCCATGCTAAATGGTAGGGTAACTTCCATATGTTGGGTGAAGGAGTATGGCTTTCAGCCTTTTAAAATACTGAGTTTCTTCCTTTATTTTCAGGTTTGAGTTTTTTCCTGTGTTTATACATAGAGGTTGAATTCTGAACTCGTTCATTTAAACCCCAGTAAGGCTTTTCTCAGTGCTTTCTAGCAGTGTTTTACTTCTGTCCATCACACTTTGAAGCTGGCAGCGTGATACTCATATCATTATGTCTTTGGCTTTCAATGAGTTGTAGGCAAGAAATGGAAGTGCTTAGTAAGAGCTGCATTCAGATCAACAATTGATGCTTCTGAGGCTACTGAATGTTCATTGAACGTGGAAGAGAGTGCAGGACTGACCTGTAGTGTCAGGTCTATTTCATTTCATCCCTGCTTGGACTAACACCTCTGGCCTTTTTGCTTAAGTTCAGAGTTGGCGTATTAACGCAACAGAAAAAGCACAAACCTCTTGAGCCTTTCAAACAAATTGCTGGTACAAAATTGCCTATGTCACATACTTGTTAGAGAATCTCCCCACTTCTGTGCTTTGCAGTAGCTAATTTCATCATTTCAGACCTAAACATGTTTTTCTTTACTTGTCAGAAAGAGTGCACCTCAATCAATGGTATGCTTTATTTTTCAAAGGAAATAACTTTACAGCAGATAATGGCACATTTGGACTCCATTCGAAAAGATATGGTCATCCTGGAGAAAAGTGAATTTGCAAACTTGAGAGCAGAGAATGAGGTACTAATATATATTTTCATTAAGCACTTTAATTGTAATATTTGTTGCATTTTACCTGATTTACAGTTTTGAGGAACAAAATATAAATGTAAAAGTAATTCTGGATACTTTTATCAGAATTGAAGAGTCTGTATGTTACAACTTCAGAGATCACATAAAAATATATTTCACGTGCTATGACCGGTTCAGATCTTATGTAAAGGACTCTAAGATGTGTACATTTTTTTCATCTTTTTAATTTTATATAAGGTTAACTGCTAGTTTCTGGCCATTAACCATATAGTGCAGGTAGAGGAGTCAGCTATTCCTTTGCAACAATTTAATTTGGTGATTGAGACACATTTTGCTTTTACTTCATGGTATTTTGGTATTTCTCTGTTGTCTTTAGACTGAGAATAACAAGATCATCGTTACAAAATAATTCCTTTATTTTGAAAAAAATTCCCAGCAGGTTATATATGCCTGTACATCTGAACACATTAGTTAGGATATTTAATCAAGAGCAAATTGCCCCACTGGGAGGAAAAATGGGGGAAGAATAACTGCATGGATGCAGTGATAACACTTACATCGCTGATGTTAAGTTTCCTGAATTTGTAAAAATCTTTTTTTTTTCTCCTCTGCATTTAGAAAATGAAAATTGAATTAGATCAAGTCAAACAGCAGCTAATGGTAAGCAAACAGCAAGTACCTACCTCCCATTAGGGAGAATAAATAGCTATTTTCGTAATCTTAATTTGTTTTAAAGACTGAAACAGGTAAAATCCAAGCTGACAGCAAGCTAGACATAAACCTGGAGAGGAGCAGGGTGACAGATATGGTAAGTTGGTCTGTGAAGATGCCCTTTTGAGCTTTGTGTTGTGTTTCTGTTGCTATAGCTGTAATTTATCTTTTATCCACAGTTTACAGATCAGGAGAGGAAACTGATGGAAGCAACTACAGAGTTTCATAAAAAAGTAAGTATTGAACAAAGCAGGATGTAGTTATGCATTGCATGTTATGTAAACCCCAAACTTGGGTGAAAGTGAATCCATTCATGGGTATGGTAAAGCAAAAGGCCAGGCTCTATCACTCAGGGCTGCTGTAGGTGTTTCTTGCCTGTGGGATTCGCGCTGAACTCCAGTCAGCAGAGGGAGGCATTCCAGCCTTGTCCCTTGCTTCCCAAGTACCTTGTCACAGGCTGGCACAGCCAGGATGTGAGCTATCATGCAGCCCTTTTCCCAGTGTTAACTGATGAGCTGTACCACAGGGATGGTGCAGGTGCCTACAGCCAAGCAATTCAAGGGCTGGAAGTCCCAAAGCTGCCAGAGGACACCAAAGTCTAAGGGACTGAAGAGGGACCATGTCCCACCTTGAGCATATCTTCCATTTTTGCGATATGCCTTGTGAATATCGCAAAATATAAAAACCTTTGTTTTTCAAAAATGCAGGGATACTGTTCTGTGGGCTATAGAATATCTCCTTTAGGAGGCACTGGCACATCAGAGACAAAGGTTGGTCACGAGGGTGGTGAGACAGTGGCACAGGTTGCCCAGAGAGGTTGTGGACTCCCCATCCATGGCAGTGTTCAAGGCCAGACTGGAAGGGGCTCTGGGTAACCTGGTCTAGTGGAAGGTGTCCCTGCCCATGGCAGGGGGGTTGGAACAAGATGGTCTTTAAGGTCCTTCCAACCCAAACCAGTCTGTGATTCTATGATCATTGGAGTTTTCTCTTTTTCTGTTTCTATCCCTTCGGCAGTCTTCCCAGATTGTATGAAACAAGTTTCTCTGTCTTCTAATGTCTCTTAGCAGTGATAGGTTGGAAATTGTTTGTGGTAGCATGGTATTTTAGTTCAGCTTCGGAAAGCTGAAGGAGCTAGAGACCTTGTCAAATATATGCTGTCTTTTAATATTTCAGGATGCAAATACCAAGAGCATTATCTCAGAAATCAGTAATAAAATTGACACCGAAATAGCTTCCTTAAAAACACTCATGGAATCGAATAAACTTGATACCATTCGCTATTTGGCAGGTATGTGACAGGCAAGGAGGTGAGTACTGGTACTGGATTGTGGCTGTATAAAATTTTGTTCAGGAGTATATGCTAAATAGGTCAGCTGTAGCAGCAGACAACTGGGATTGGGTGGAGGAGATCTCCCTTTCCCCCTCCAGCTGGATGAAATGTGACAGAGAACACAGAAGACCTGGGAGCATGACACAGTGGGACTAGGATTGTGCCCAGAACTGGGATTAGGATGAATATAGACACGGTTTAAAAAAAAATTAAAAGCCTAAATACCTTACCCAGTTTGACAGTACCTCTGCTTGTTGCAGCAGCCATTGATGTGATGGAGTTGCTACAGAAGTTTTGCTGAGGTCATTTACGTTACCCTGAAGGTTTGCTGTCATTCAGGACTGGTCTGAGAGTGGCCAGTTCTGCCTCCCATTGAGTCTACACAGACACACAGTTCCTGTGTGGTAGGACTTGTACTTTCCCCTGCCAAGCAGAACAAATTTCTGCTTTTTCAAAAACATAATATGAGATTAGTCTTCTCAATATATACATAACCAGTGAAATTTTTATTGTGTGGGGGATGGATAAAAAGAGAGTAATGCATTATATTTGGAAGTGAGAATAAGTTCAAAGGAAAATGTAATTAGCCTTTATTCTAACACTAATTGAATCAGCTGCGTAACAAATCCATAAGATACCTCATCAGGCTTCAGGAGTGCTGCCATGTTTGACAGGTCATTTTCAAATTCACTGGCATTTTGGTTCCATGGGAAAACTGCAATGTCTAAAGTGGGCCCTGGTGCAGCCAGCTCTCCTGTAGTGCAGTTGCCAGTAGCTGGGTGACAGTAGTGAAAGCCCCTGCAGCCTGTGGTGCCCTGAGGTATCCAGCATAGTTGTTGGGATGTGTCCCTGAAAATGTGGCTCCTCAGGCTGCTGCACTGGGCCTCCCTTCTCAGCACTGCTGCTGTGCGGGATACGGCATCTGAGACCAGCCATTGGCTTCTGGAATGGTTCTGTGGCACCTGCAGCAATCTGGGAGGTTTAGGAGACTCTGCTCTAGAGTTGTTAATTCTTCCCTCTGTTTGCAGCTAACTTCCTCTATAGATAAAGTGGTACAACAGCATTCAGCTAATTATCTCCTTTCTTTGTTGTTTTCTGTTTTTTCTTTTTAACAGCTTCAGTGTTCACTTGCCTAGCAATAGCACTGGGATTTTACAGGTTCTGGAAATAGATCTACATGGAATGACTGCTCTAAATACAGACAGGCAACACCACTTTGACGATAACCTTGACACCTTTTTGTTTTGACATTCTTCTGTATAATAAAAATGTTTTCTGAATCTGTAACACTAAAGATCAAAATAATTGGGGGGGAAATAGCCAAATAGTAATATTTCATTGCTTCCTATTCAATACTGTATTTATTTCAAAGTATTTCTTATGCTATACCCAAAAGTTTCCTAATATCTTTTAGAATTAAATTTGTTTTCTTTCTGGAAAATTCGCACTCTCAGCTCCTTTCAAAATGGAAATATTAAACATTTTATATAACCTTGAAATGGGAATAAAATTCCCAAATTAGAGTTCTCAGTATGGGGATGCTAATACCAGACTTCAACCTACCTAAACTGATCTAAGGAAATTAATCTTGAACATAGGTTCAGGATTTTTTCTCCACTCTGTTCCTCACTTTTTTGATTAATTGAAGTTTGGCCCTTTGTTTTTATCTACATATGTAAAAACACACCCCAGGGCCTTTACTAAAGAGCCCTTTTTTTTTTGCCTTGAAAACTGATTTACATGAATTCAAAATCTCATGTACAAAATGTCTCTATAGATTTATTTTCTTTAGTATCTCCTGCAATTTCTGTAAGCCCAGAGGTCAAAAGAATGGGAGAACTTCTCTGTCTTTGCCTTTCCAAGAGGCAATGCCTCCACTCCCAGCAGCTGTGTACAGCCCTAGGGCAGATAAGTGCTCTTAACTTCCCCCCTCAAGTAGCACAGAGTATTTCCAAAAAACCTGCACATGTTTTCTGGGCATAGTGTCTGGCTTTTAATATGGAAATACTCAGAATCTCAGTGGTGCCAGGGTGATGGTGGTGATCCTCCTCCCCACTCCTCCAGGCTCTTTTGTAGTCCTGTAGGACACACTGACCCTCCTGACCACTCTGCCTTCTGCAAGAACTTGACAACTCCTGTTGCAGAGTTGCAACACCAGTGGATGCCTTCCAAAACTGAAGCAGTTCCACCTTGCCGAGTATGCATACAAATGCATATGCTTGGTTTGATTCTTTTAGTATAATAATAATTTTAAGTCTTTCTGGATTAACTTTGAAGTAAGAATAGGCCTTTTATAGGCTGAGTACTATGTAGTACTGACTAGTGGCAATTTTTTTTATTGCTGTTTCATTCTGTTACAGTTGAACTTGCTGGTGTTTTGCCAGTTCTAGTATTCTCTGCATTAAAATTATCTTCATTCAAGAAAATAAAATTAATTTCTTATATTTGCTGTCTGGCTATCTGAGAGTTCCTGCATGAAAGTTTAGCACCAATGGTGATGCAGGAAATAGCTCATCTGGTGCAGCTTCTCACCACCATTTCACACACCCTGAACTGGCTCTTGATGCAAGGCTTGTGCTGTTAAGCCAGCATGCCTCTCATTCACGGTGCACACAAAAACATGGATTTTTATTTTTCAGTATCTTTGAAATTATCAGAGATTAAGTTTTATTTGGTACTAAGGAGAGGACAGATCAGGACTGACACACTAAAATAATTATCTTTTTAAGTCTCAAAATGAGGGTTCCAGAGGGAAAATAATTTCACAATAGCACACAGCTGACAGAAAAACTGTTACATGTGTAGTCATTACATGGTTTTTTAGGTGTGGAGTAGAGGTCAGGGTTGCCCTTTCTAACCACAAGCTGCCCCATAACTTACTAAACCCTTCAGCCCTGAATTAGACTCAGAGTCCGACTGCTGCAAGTCATCTGGCACCTCACAAAGGAGTCGCTTCCTGCCTTCTTTAGGAATGATTAAAGATGAAAATCAAGGGGCCTGGCACCTCTCAGCAGCTGAGAAGTAATTCTCCCATCTGCTCTTCAGCTTCCACACTGACTATGCTAGGAGGCATTGTGCACTTTTTCCATCCTAAGGGGATAGTACAAAATAGACCAGTAGATGGAATACTTTCCTCAGAACTATGAGGGCCTGTGACTTTCCTGTTGTTAGGCCAGAGAAACTAAAAAATAGAGAACTAAAAACTTTCAAGTTCAGTGAAAGGCAGAGACTCACAGCTCATCTGTGGAGCTGGGCTGTGCAAACACTGCATTATCTGGAATATTGCTTTTGTACCTCCACAGCCTGCTGCCCCTCCTTTGAGGTTTGTTCCTCAGCGTAGTCGCACTCCTCCTGGGCTGCAGGCTGGCTGCTGCTTTATTTTCTTTTTGTCTTTGCAAGACTTGGCCATTGTCTCAGCTTCCTGAAACAAAGAATACTGCAGCCATTAAATAGCAGCCACTGAAAGGATGTAAAAATCTACATCTGGGAGTAACCAGAATGGCAGGTTAGAATACTGTGTTGCCACTCAGCCAGAAAGGCAGCTCGGNAAACCAAACAAAAAACCACCACCCTGCCTAATGAAAAATACTGACAAAGAAAATATTTGCCAGCCTGGCAATCACAAGGCTGAGAAGCAGAAACATCCTTGAAAAAGTGCAGCTGGCCTCTCTGAAATACAGCTGTGGCACCTAGCATTTAGAGTGAGATTCCACCAAGAAGCACAAAAAACAAGGGACTGCAGAGGCAATTGAAAAGGTGGGAAATAGTCTGGGAAATAAAAAAATGCTCTGAAGCAATAGAAGCACTGTCATCTATTGCTAGTACAGCTGAAAAGTGAAAAATTAGAAACATCATCATCTACTGGCTGCTTGCAGTGTTGGTGTCATCTTTCCTCTTATGTCTCCATCATATAAAAAGAGCTTAATTTCTAATTCAAAATAGAACCTCTGTCTGAGAACTTCTAGTGCTGCATGTACTGTTCCTTTTCCAAACAGACTGACTCCTCTCCATGAATTTTCTATGAGATATTGGACTCATTCAGAATACCTAACTCTCATTCAATATGTCCAGACACTGTGACATGGATCAAGTCCCAGTTATTTTGTCCAGAATTTGTCCCCCTCTGGGGACCCATGGTAGCAATCTCTACACCCCTGCAGGCTGGTGGCCCTTTAGGTGATGACAACACCTCTCCAGAAGCACCATTCGAGTCTCAGACACCAGGTCCCAGCCAAGGGGAACTGCCAGTCACTGGATATGCAGTATGGAAGTACTCGGGGTCAGCCCACTCCTTTGGTGAACATTAAGATGAGTAACAGTGGTGCTTCTCTGCCGGGGTACAGAAAGAAACTGCTATCCGTTCACAGCAGAGACCCTGTCAAGGACAGCCAAGAGCTCCTGCTCACTTCAGTGTCCCGAGCTGAAAGCTGTCGCACATTTTCTCCGGTTTTTCCTAGCACTGTGCCCTCCAATAGAGGGAACAAACGCACACAAGCAACAGGCAGTGGCCTGTGTGCCATGCCCAGGGGAGCTGGTGTGGCACTCACCGCGGAGGCAGCAGAGGCGGGGCGGGTTTTCCCCCGGCCCTCGCGGAGCTGGTTTATCTCAGCACGGTAATCATCCAGCTGGCTCTCCAGCTTCTCCCGCCTGAGTCGCTCATACTCCAGCTGGGCCTCCAGCTCCTTCACAGCCCTGCCAAAAGCAAAGGAGACAAGCGGAGCATGAAGTACATCCAAACCTGGCTGCTCCACGTGGCGCAGTGCCTTTGCCAGGGAACAGGTCAGTCACGCAGAAAGCAGCGCAGCACGCCTCACGCCAGCTGTGCTCAGGCTCCGGACCCGTGGTGACAGCGCTGAGCAGCAGCTTTCCCTCCCCGGCTGCCAGCGGTGCTCGGCGCGGCGGGACCACGAGATGGAGCCCTCTGCCCACACACCGAGCCCGGGCCGCGCTGCCTGTGGCCGGGCCAAGCTCCAGCTGCGGGGGAGGGAGGAGTGCCCAGCAGCAACGAAGTTATTATGAAACAGAGAAAAGGCACAAAGCCGGCAGCATTCTGGAAAGGCCAGGGGCAGCTTTCTCATTCACATCTGGTGCTTCTACATCCTTCCTATTGATGGGCTTAGGCACGGATGAGGAATGCTCAAATGACAGCTTGCATGACTGGTTTATGCACAGTTGCACAAGATCTCACTGGTCACACCCTCAACGGCTCCTAAATTATTTGATATTCCTGGAACTGTTTAGCTGACACATAACTCACACATAAACTGAGTCTCTGGAGTTGAGCTGGCTCTCTCGTATATCAGGATGAATTTTCACAGCGACAAGGATGGGAGATCAATAAAAGGAAAGGGGAGGTACCTGCCCTATGCATTCAAACAGCACAGGAGGAAAGCTGTCAGCAAGACCTACCATGTTTCCATGTTTCCCTGTTTCCCAGAGTGAAGAATTCCTGACTCAGGCCCTTTGAGCTACCAATCAGCCCTACTGACACTGCAAGAACGGCCTGTGCTCAGGGGACAGCTGACTTCTTCCATCCTTCCAGTTAAAGAGGCACAGCTTCCAAACTGTGTGGCACACCCATGGTGACAATTTCCTGCAATGAACCCTGGTTAAAGCCCTGGTGAATACTGGTGAAGTGCTTCAACACCAGGCCTCTTACAGCCAAATAACCTGGACTAAAGCAGAAATCTTCAAAATCTGCTACAGTGGCCTTCCCAAGTGTAAATTTTTCCTGCTTTTCATCTAGCAAAATGGTGTTGTTATTAAGTATTTTATCAATAATGAGGTTTTCTGGCCTATGATACAAGCATCTTGGGGTTTATCCATAGATAAGTACCCTGAGAAGGGTAACCAGGTATGCTGAGAAGCCCCATTTCCTTTTCAAAAGAATAGTTTGGAGCTAGGGATGCTTTCTAGCCTTCACAGGTGGAAGAAACCCTTCAGAGAACCTTCACAATTTTTCTAGTTTAGCCACACATACCACAGAAAGCAACACCCCTTAAAGAGCCCCAGCAGAGCCTTCTAATAGACACTGCTAGCTTTTGAGCAGCTGCTCTATCCCAAGTGAATTTTCCTGTCTGTCATTAGTCAACAGTGACTTTTCCATCATTAAAACCAGATTGCTCTGACCTTTCAAGCTGGGCATCAACACCTAAGCTGGTCACTCTCCTCTAAAACCAGGAGAGACACTTCTAGAAGTGATGAATCTCACCCTGAAGTACATGTCTAAGTATGCCCTGGAAGTGCCTACACCTCTCCAAGAAGTTGAAAAAGGAGCTCACAATAACTAACTCGGACCTATTACCTGTCTGTTACCTATTGTATACATATCAAGTTAAGGAAGGTGGACTTTCAGCATAAGCTGAGTCAAAGAGTGACCTGGAACCAGAAGAAATCCTGACCTCAGTTTCCTGGCTCAAATATGGCTGTAAAACAAAGTACTTAATTGCAATCTGTGACACCTATTATCTGCTCCAGATCCACACAGACTGCTAAGTCTGCTGTCTTCTTGATGGCATATAAGTCCCCCAGACATTCTCCTCTCAGTGACCAAATAAAGACAGTGGTTTGGGTTGGCCCAAACACATTATAGAGGTGGTTATCTACAGAGACTGAGAACAGAGGGTAGCCAAATCTTTGACAGGCAGAAGTGGAGACAGGCCTCTCTTTGGAGGCTGCAGTATTGTTAAATCTCTAAATCTTTGATAGACTTTTCTTTGAAATGTAGACAGTCTGTCCATCAAATCACCTGATCAACCTAACAGAACCATTTGATTTAATGGAGACATTGAGAATTAGATCTTATGAATAATGCAAGGGCAGGTTTGTTGATAGTTTTTTTTTTCCTGTGGTCTGGATATAAGCTAATCCTTTCTTGAGCACAGAAATATATTGCCAATGAACAGAAATGTTAGCAGGTCACTGAATAACCTCTGCTGTATATGCACTTCCATCCAAGTCATGCTAAGACTATTGCCTATTTCAGATTTCCTGGAGGGCATACATGTCTTTGGCATCCTCAGTGGACACAGAACGGCCAGAACCTATCAGACCTACTGCACACATCTGCAGAAAAGCCTGAAGACTGAACAGATGATCTCGCACAAGAATCGTGGACCTATCAAGCACTTGTGTTGTGGGGCTGATCCCGGTGGCAGGAGTTGACAAATGGCCAGACAAATTGCTGCAGTTCATTTCTTTTGGTCTGGTTGAAGTTGGTAAGTTGAAAAAGACAGAATGGCCAAAGGAAATTTGAGTATAAATCAGCTTTACAGGAGGATTTAAAATGGGCCCTACAGAGTTAAACATTAGCAGGACAGAATGACCTTACTTCTCAACTTTCCTTTCTTCTTTCCTCATCTTCCTTTCCTCTTCAGTTACTCCTCCCAGCTGTCTGTAGTTGCTGTAGGCAATTTCTAGAAGTCGCTGAAGTTCTTTAATCTTGTGATAGGCCCTCACTGTAAGACAGAGTTCTCCAGGTAGGTAAAATGCAAGGAGAAGACAGTCATGCTGGAATCCAATAGTCTGGAAAATAGTCTCACAAACACAAGAGCAGAAATCACACTGCTCAGCAAACACTGAGCTACACCTGACACCCGCACAGCAAGCAGATGTCAAAAACAAACAGCAGTCCAATACAGTTGCACCAACACGGATTAAAGTGGTGTAACAATTATGAGCTGATTGCCTTCTGCTTGCTTTCTAATATTCCACAATTTGTTTCAATGCTCAGTATTACAGATATCCTGTCAACCATCTCATAACAAAAAGATCAGAGCAGTTGGCAGGAACTGTCCTAGTTAGGACTATAATGTCTTGATAATAACTTCTGCAAACAAGGAATGATGGAAATAGAGTGCTTACTGCGTGCGTTCCTTTTCTCTGCTTTATCCAGGGTTAAATCTTCTTTGCTATCTGTACTCCCTTCCACACCATGTGTTTCAAAGAACTTGATGTTGTTTGCATCTAGTTCTTCATCACTAGAGTTACTGTTTCCAGTTCTTGGCTTCAAAAGTTCCACAGCTGCCAGATGGCCAAATCTGCATAGAGAACAGTTAACATCTGGAAAAACATGCGTGGTAGAAACTTTCTGAAACTGTCCATGTTCCCATTTATCAGAGGAGTTTCAGAACTAAAGGAAGCACTGTACACACACTACAACTATCTATCTACTTCTTGTAGTATTCTTATGGCATGAGCTGTGCCTCAATGGAATCATATGGCAATGGCTCCTACATCAGAGGCATCTCTTTCCATTGCAGGGTTTCTTAATTGAATCTCATCAGAATCTGCATTATTTTTATTAATGCAAAAATCAGCTGACCTCTGCTACTTCTCATTTACTTTATACAGCAAACTGTGAGCATAGGGGCTCAAAACTATCCTCTTGCAAATAAGCTAATTTTTCCTCTTTTGTGTCTGACTTCACTAAAAAGAAAATCAAATTAAGTGAAAATTGAAAGCTTTTATAGTTACAATATTATAGCTACAGTACAGCCTTGCTTATCACTCAGAGCTGGAATTCATGGGCTTGATCTGTTCTTTCGCCATCACTGAAAATCAGGATTAATTCCAACAAAACTGACACGATACTGATACACAAATAGTAAGTAAATAAGTATCAGAGCTACTGGATATGTACTGCTACCTCTTGGCTACGTCCTTAGGATTTTCTCCAGCATCATTTGTAATGTCACAGTCAGCTCCCATTTCAACCAACCACTGTAAGCAATGGATATGCCCCTGTTCAGCAGCTAAGGGAAGGAAGGCATACACAAGTCAATTATATTCAACTGAAGTGTTTCAAACCTAAAATGTCCTCCTCCTGCCATTATTAGACACGTCAGAGATTGGGTTCACCAAGACACCACATGGGAGATACTATTTCAAGAGGAGCCTGTGTGTCAAGATGCTGACATCACTTGGGTACACGGAGTTTTGGGGAAGAGCATGCAGTGTGGTTTGGAGACTCTTTCTAGTTCTAGAAATGTACTGGCAGCTCTTGCTGGACACAAGCTAAACTAAACTTGCCCAGTCTCATGTACGAAGCACAAGACACACAAACAACTGCTGCCCTAGTGAGAAAGGCCTGTATGTCACAGTTTGGCTGTCACCTCTCCCTGGCTTTGGGCTCCCAGGTGTCAGACACAGCTGGCTGTGGTGTGTGCTGCAGTCTCAGAAGAGAGAAGCAGGGCTTTGTGCTGGAGCTAAAGGTACAGCATTTCTTGGGGCAGACACTCAAGGCAGCACCTCTCAGCAGCATCCTAACACAACCCTACTCATATGATGTGCCATGGCCACTGCTCCCACCACGTGGTGCCAGGAGCAATGTCTCACTTATGAAGATATTATTTGGCAAGTCTAGATGAAACCGTACACTGATTTTCTCAAGGAAGAATAAATCCATTTCTTGACAGTACTCCCTTTTGAATGTTTTTTATATTTGTTTTCTTACTGAGATAAGGAAATGAAATTACAACATCAGCATGTAAACACTGGGGATGAAACAGTTGTAGGTCAGCATCATTCCAAGAAGAGAAAGTGGGATTTTAAAATCACTACATATCAGTTATTTTAATAAGAACTTCCATTATGTTTTAAAAAATTCTACTATATATCTAGCCAAAAATTTAGGAAATATGTTAAAAGCATATTACAAAAATGCTTCCCTCTTTCTTTTGTCTTTTGTTTCTTCTTTCAGACAATACTGTGAAAGCCCCAAACACAAAAGAACCGTTTTTGCTGTAATGCCAGCAGTCCACTACCTGTCAAAGTGTCAAACAGAAGTTTACCTTTCTTCACAGCATCCTACCAAATGACTTTGTTGTGGTTTTTACAACATATCCCCACAGTACTGATGTGTTCAGTAAATAAAGGCCCAGACCACAATACAGATCATTCTTATACTTAGCCAGATGCTTCTAAAAGCCACATCTTGCCTGATTAAAAAAAAACCTAGTTACATTAAATTAAGTGAAAATTAAAAGCTTTTATAGCTAGAATACAGCCTTGCTTATCACTCAAAGATGGAATTCATGTGCTTGATCTGTTCTTTCTCCATCACCGAAAATCAGGATTAATTCCAACAAAACTGACACGATACTGATACACAAATAGTAAGTAAATAAATGTCAGAGCTACTTAGTTTTCAGTTTAGATGCTGATTTCTCTTAATTGTAAGCTCTTTTTCCTTGACTTGAGCTTGGTTATATTGTTTTCAAAGTGACCCACGCACACATGCGTTACAAAATAGGGGGTTTGGTGGTGCCTTTCCAAGCCCTCAGGAAATGAGATGCTGTTTTTCATTAAGTTTATCTGATAAGCAGACACTTGAAAAAACATTGTAAATAAATCAGCAACAAAGAGTAACAAGCTGAAACACAGATCATATTTACTGACCTTTGTGCAGGAGAGTGGAGCCTTTATCGTCCCTCTCATTAATATTGATTACTCCACTTCTCACTAGTCTTCTAACCACTAACAAGTCCCCGTTGAAAGCAGCATCATGAGCTGGGAAAGCTAAAACTGAAAATGAAACACACATGTTTGCAAGCAGATGCCAGCAATTCTACTGGACATGCTGGTATTTGTCTCACAGCTCACCGCTCTCACAGCAACTTATGTATGGACACTTCAGAGGTAGCAAGGATAATGCTCCTTAATCAGCTAAAATGCAGCTGTGTAACCAGCAGTGCTCACCAGACACTTGACTAAACATGTCTTGGTTATGGCTACAGGCATCTCACACAGTTAAAAGATTAATTTCACAGACCTGAAATAACAAGTACACTTTTGTGTACTTCTACAGAATTACACATAATGCCTTTTTAAAGTGTATCTTGATACATACTCACCTTCCTGTGTCTCTAGATGTTCCTCGTCTTTTTCCACACCATCAATATATTGCAGAATATTATCTTTGTAGAACCGTTCAGCCAAGTCCCTTGGAGTCTCTCCATGGTCATTCCTGGCTCTCAGAGTGTGCGAAACACTGGCCATTTTCCCGACCAGGAACTTAAAGCAATGCAAGTGTCCTTCCACTGCTGCCAGATGTGCTACAGCACAAGTGAAACAGAGGGTGTTAGAGCTGAGCCCTGCTGCCCACTGAGAATGCTCTCACCACTGCTTGGAGCTGGCTCATCTACCAGCACGTGAGCCAGCCAACACTGCACAAGGGGAAGAGCAGCCTCAGCGGAACTGTGAATGTTCAGCTCCCACCCAGGACAGAGTTCAGCTCGAGGGAAAGGAGCTAAAGCTGCCCAGGATGGGATCTGCAAAGATGATTCCCTGGCAGAGCTGACTGCAGGATACAAAACAGATTCCCAACAGGGCGCCAAGGCCTAGCTCGGAGAGCGCACTGCTGGGGCCTCACCTCCCCCAGGAACACGGATCTCGCTGACCCTGCTGTCCCAGGGATACTGCTTACAGGGGGGGCAGCAAGCAGTGTCCTTGATTGGGAGCTAAGGCCATTTCTGGTTTAGCTTCTGCTATGCCACCACAAACAAGTTGCATCACACCCTCGGGTACCCTATCTATAAAATCAGGACAGTGATAGGCACTTTACTGAAAAAAATATTTGAAGGTACATTCCTCACCTGACCTTTAGGCTATGCAGAGGTTTACTTATTTAATATTACTACAGTGCTGGGCCTACAACAAAGAGGTACCAAACACATACTGACTTCTTTGACGTAAGTAATAGCCTCTAATCCCATTAATGAGAAGAACTTGCCAAATAAACGCTTATTATGATCTATCACTCCATGAAAATGCTCTGTAACAGCTGGCTGATGTTCTAAAGGCAAAAGGATTAGTTTGTCTCCAGGTAAGAATCTCACTACCTTCATAATCAACAAACAACGTACCCAGGACCCAAAAAACCTATGTCACTTCATTTTTGGCACACATAAGTTCTCTATAGCAAACCAAACCATCCACAGCTTTCCAGAGCATAATTGCTCTAAAAGGTTACAGATATTGGTTTTACAGCAAGATGACAATACCTCTGTACAGATGATTGTTTAAAATCTGAGCTTCAATGAAATAAAGGCAGTTTTTGCCATTGTCTGAATTTTAGTCAGTGAGTTAGGTTCTCAGGGAGAAGGGAAAAGAAGGGTACCATGCTAAAGGTAAGTCAGCTAGTGAAAAACTGACTCAACCCTTATAAATCCATCTTCACATACCTAAAATCTGTTGGTATCCAAATTTCTGTGTTTCATCTTGTCTTTTATAAAATCAGACTAAAAATATTCACTCTTCTCAAAGCCACAAGTCAAAAAATTGTGTCTGTGAAAAATATCTAGAACAGGTTTGACTAGTGAGCAATAAAAGAAGCATGGATGTGGCCCAAAAATGAATACAGAGAGAAAGCAAATTGAAATGTTCAGTTAATAAGCACAGCCCATTCTGTACATTGAAATAGCCACAGAATTTCTTTTCTTCCAAAATATTAGCAAGGAAATTAGTAAAGATAGTTAGACCCTTTGCTGTAACACACATATACAAAAGATGCAGTCAGTTTTTAAGTTTCAGGTGCCTGGCACTGCAACCTCAAAAAATTTCTTCCAGTATTCTCTTAGGAAAAATTCTGGCATGGTTCAGCTAATCTTGAAGCTGAAGTTTGTAAAGATAACTTAAGTTCACTTCTGTTACACAAGCAGACAACTAACTGGTTTGTACAGTACGACTAATCTGTTACTTGCCATGTTCCAAAATATTCTCTTTCCTTTGGAAGATAATATGATCAAATGAAACAGAACAAAGGCTGGAAGATCAAGCTTCTGTAGATGTCAAAACAGAGCAAAACCAGTTTTCTAGTAACCATTTTATACAGAGCATTTAAGTAGAACTGTGCTGGCATCTGCTTTCTCTCCACAGAAGTCTGTTATCAGGGAAGTGTTCCCAAATGCAAATACAGCTGCTTTCCATGCTGCCCCCAGGGTGCCTCACATCGTGACCCCTTATTGCTAATGCACTAGATCTCCTGCTGGGATGCAGGAGCCTCACATCCTTTAACAAGACCCAGGTCTGCAAAACACAGCATGGCTATCTGTTTCCTAGGTAAGTAGTCCTTAGTAGAGGGTAAAAGATTTTAAGAAGGGATTTATAAAGATAACTCAGTACAAGTTATAGAGAAAAACATATGCTCTTTGGAACAAATAATGTGACAAACCATAAGAAGGAAAATGCTAAAAGGGAAAGGATGCAAGGAGAATCCAAGAGACAGGAACAATACCATTGAGCTTACAGAGGATACTGAGGCAGTGGTATGGTAGGGAGAGGGATACTGGAGAAAATACAAAAAGCAAGGAACAATCACTGGCAAATTTTAATGCTAAGGTGAATACACTAATAATTATGAAAAGAAATTACAGATAATCCAGAAAAAGCAGTGTTCCAGAAATCAAGATGAAGAAATGACAAGAAAACAAAAACAACTGTTTTACAAAATCAGTTAAGAAACACTGGGACACAAAAACCTGCATGCAAACACACCAGAACCTCATTACACTGGCACCAAGTCAAAAAGTAGCACATAGCAGCTGAAACTGCCTCCCCCTCCACCTATCCTTCTCCTGTGACCTCCACTGGCACACAAGCTCCATGTCATACACAGGAGATACTGCTCACCTGCTCCCAATCAGGCTCAGCCTGCTCCCCATCCCAGCATTTGTGAGCTCTCATCCTTGCTAGCAGCAGCAGCAGGAAGTGAATGGGATACCATCACCAACAGAGTAACTCTTTGGATTTTATAAATCCTCCCCATCATTAGAGAAATGGATTATCCATGTGGATTGCATGGAATCAAATAGCAAATGCTGCTGCTGTGCATTAGTCACAATTTGCTCAATCATCACATTTCACAACAACTGTAAACCAAAGGTTTAAAAACATATGATTTATCCTCATATACCTGGAAGGTTTCCATTGTTATCCACGTCATCTACACACGCTCCCCATCGAACAAGAAGCTGCAAACACCCCAAGCGACCGTGAAAAGCAGCATAATGAACAGGCTTCCAGTCATTCCTGTCTGAAACATTTACATCCTAAAATGAAAGTAGCAGGTTAATTCACTTCTGAATCTTAAACACAAGACAAATTTTATATATGGCAATCCGCTGTTCATTGTGTTAAATTATTTAAATCAAACCAAATAACATTTTTCAAAGTTCATGCATTATATGCAGTTCCAGTTTCAAGACAGGTACTTTTCACAGGTTCTTGCTTTTACTTAATACACTTTGAATAGGTGCATTTTCAAACGTGTTTTTATCATAATGACCTGCATTTGTCATTATTCCTTAAATATGCATCTGGACTAATTTTTTTTTTTTAAGTTTATGTCTCCTTTACTTATAGAATATTTTTAGAACTGCAAAAATTCACCATCAGCCCAGTACCTGATATTCATTTAATGACATCCTCAGCAGAAGGTGATTTACTCACATTATTGATTCTCTCCACGCTTTTTGACCACGTCCCCAAATGTATACCACAATCTAAAAAACGGGAAATTTACCCAGGAAACAAATTCCCCCCGAGTACTTAACCTACAGCCCTAAACCTGAGCGCAAGCGAGGGAGAGTTTTGCTGCGGGGCCGCGGCAGTGCGGCAGGGCTGCAGCAGGAGTCTCACCGCCCCCGAGCGCAGCAGGCTCTGCAGGGTGTGCGAGTGCCCGTGCGCTGCCGCCAGGTGCGAGGCCGTGCACCCGCGCTCGTCCCGAGCTCCTGCCTCCGCTCCGTTCAGCAACAAGGCCTGCAAGAAATGCAAAGCACGTGTTCATTTCACAAGCTGAAAAAGCAAACATTTCCTAGAAGGGTGGTTTATGATGACCAGCAGGACAACTCTGGGCTGACCTAGGGGGCCTGGTATTGCACAAAATAGAGCTGTTTGCACAGGCGGCACAAATGAGTGCTCTGGTTTGAAAATTACTAACTTAATTTGACATGTCAAGACATCAAGGTGAGCTACTCATAGCTCCCAGAGGGGCTCCCTCAGCTGATATTCATAATGACTCTGTCCAGTATTAAGGTCTGCCCTAGTAACTTTAGCTTGAGTGTTTACAGTACCTGCATGCAGGCATCCTGCCCTCGGATGGCCGCGAGGTGAGCCGCTGTCCAGCCTCTGACAGTCACACGAGTGGTGTCAGCTCCGTGCCAGAGCAACCACTGAAGGCACTGCCCAACAAAAAAAAAAAAAGCCAAAGGGCTTTTTATTTAACTATTCGCATCGTGTCTCTGAGGCACCTTTCAACTAGAATTTATCCATCAAAGTTACATTTCAAAACAGTGTTGGAAAACTTCCTTATGGAAATAGGAGACTGCAGAGCGTGCCTTAAACAGGTATTTGTGCATTAGGAAGTTATGGGTAGGTTATACTGTCCAGGTTTCACCCAAGGGTACAAAATGTGCAAATAACCTGCTAATTCAGATCCTAGCATCAATGTTACAGTATGACTTTCTCATTTTACTCTTCCAGATTTAAAATGTAATCTGTGAGAGTATTCACATGGCATGAGGTAAAAGCATTGGAAAAAACAATGCAAACATGCTCACATGAATTTCAGCTAAAATTACTGTCAGAAAAAATATCACATACTAAATTTAAAGCCTCATGTAATTTATTAGCCTTCTTAGGCATACGTAATCCCATCTCTCTTCTCATTCTTCCATGGCCTAGTTTTGTTTTGTTCACCTTTTTCCAGCAGATATCATTGCTTGCAATGGAAAGCTTTAGGAACTATCCAAAGACAGCCAGAGGAACAGTTAGAACTTTTTTTTAATCTATTATTATGATTTATTATCTTCTTTCAGGCTATCTTACAGCTCTGGTTCCTCCACTATTTCTGCCAAAGAGCTTAGTGACAAACAGATGACAGATAATTCAATAAAGTCTAACAGACTGATTGCAAAGTGGGAGAGTCAAATGAAAAATGGCAGAATTTATAGAGGCAGAAAGGGTAAGCAAGCAACCTGGTTTTGGGGCTGACATGATGATTAGCATTTTCTTGACAGTGTCTCTACATTCCAGAAGCAGCACTGCACTTAGCGATTCTTGAGTCTAGCAAGAACTTCACATTTTTTTCTTTTGGGACATGAATGGCCTTGCTGCTTCAAGTTCATGAACAATGAACAAGAAGGCTGCAAGAAGAAGGAGAATGTTGTGCTGAACATAGCAGTTCAGTCCTTCTGAAGTTTAAAATATTGATGCAATCACCTGCTGATTTCTCTATCATTATTCAATGGTAGAGAAATTCATTTTCGTTTATTAAAATAAAATGTATTAGGACTACTTCTATGGAGAATGAGGCATGGGACATTGGTAAGCAGAATGAACATATTTTCATGTCACTTCTCACCTGTTTCAGTCACCTTCAGAACATTTTACACATCCTACAGGATTTTCTAGGTGTCTCAAGAGAAGGAGAAAATGCAATAGAGACAAAAGAAGGTCATGAGTCTGAAAGGGACGCCATAAGGCACATTTTGCTCAGAGTGAGAAAACCAATGATTTATTAAAATATGGCAAAGCTGATTAGGAAAATTGCCTGGGTCTTCAGAAAGAAAAAAATAAAATCAAAAATCCTGTACTCCTGCTCTTGGTAAATATATTTAATAAGAAAAACAGGCAGAGATTATAGATTCAGTCTGATCAAAGCAATGTTGTGTTCACCCTCTCCCAAAGAAGGAAATATGGACTTACAAAAGCCCAGCTATGCCTATACACTAAGGTAAAGTTTTACCTCCAGACTTCCCGAGTGGGCAGCACACTGCAAGGGTGTGAATTTGTGAACTACATCCACCTCATTAATACTGGCTCCACTTTTTATCATCGATGCAAGCTGTTCTACATCCCCAGCTTTCACTGCTTCATGCACACTAGTATAATTTTGCTTCTTCTTGACAACTAGTGAGGAGTAATAAAAGGGCATTAGTGCACTGCTTAAATCAGCAACATTTAAGAGACAGAGAATGTGTGATGAATCAAAGAAATATCAGAGTTGACATTCATGGCACAGAATCAAACTCTAAATGTAGAAGCAGTAGGGTAAAAGAAAAAAAATATCTTCTGTCACCAAGCCATGGGATCAAATAACCTGTGTCCTCCCTTCAGGCCTTTCCGCTGATTAACTACATGACTGGAAACAATGAGAATTACATATCCAAACCCCTTGCAACATCTTGATACCTTGACAAAACTTGTAAACAGAAATATGAGATGTAAGTAGATCTAATGGCTAAGGGGGCTAACTTCAGACAGCCAAGCATGAAAGGAACCTAAACCAATTAGTATTCACCTTCTGCAGTAGTCATCATTCAGGTACCAAAATGCACTAACACTCTGATTACATTTCACACTGCTGGAAGTCCTGAAGAATTGGGCTACTGTTTAGCAAGTCAAGAAAGCATAAAACTGAAGGTCTCAAGGTATTAGTGCCTCAGCTCCTCCACCTGTGGAGAAGGAATGGTAGTAGCAGTTAACAATGTTACACAACTCGAGGTAAAAACAAATATTAAAGAATACAAAAGAGATATTGCACGGACTTGTTTGTCATATTTGTAAAAGAGCACTAGATATAATTAAAAACATTCTCTGCAGTTTACCAGTGCTTATTTTCATGTAATCTGTAGTGTGATAGTAGAGCTCGGGCAGATTTGGGGCTGCCACAGAGAGGAGAGGGGGGTGAAGCTCCAGCACTCCAGTCTGACAGTGACACACCCTGTGTGTGCTGTAACACACAGCTGGATCCTGTGCCTGTGTCTCACCCCACCTCCACCTCCCCAGCCTGGCAGGCTGCATCACTGCCGTGCACAAAGCCTAGAAAACTTCAAAATCAGGACTCCATCCTGCAAAACACTGTACAAACAAACAGAGCAGCACAGAAACACAGAGTAATTCTGGCTGGAAGGGGCCTCAAGAGGTCATCTAGTTTATGTTTTGAGGTTTGAGTTGTTTAGGTTATTTTAAAGAACAGTTTCACCAGGACATAATTTTTCCCCAAGGAAGTAATTGCTCATTATACCAAGTGAGGGTTACAGACTTCAGCCGAATTACAACATCACAGGCAGGCCTGGCTGATTACACTGCTCAGCAAAGTTCTCATGTGTTTAACACAATGTTTCGGTACAGCAAGTTCAAGGCAACTTTTTTTTTTCTTTTTTTTTTTTTCCCCTTAACCCAGAGGAGAGGCAAACAAGGCTCACCAGCAGAAAGAATTTTGTCTCCCCTCTCCCTCTGGATACCTACTACTGCATGGAGACTAATGCCAAGAGTGGGTGGCTGCACTGGCTTCTCGGCACAAGACAGAGGCAGCAGCCTGGGACTGAAGCTCAGAAAAAAGCTGTTAACATCAATTCTGTAAGAAGACAGACTGATATTCAAAGCAAAGGGCAGGGTCCATAATTCTAGCGCAATTTTTTTTTTTACCAAAAGCTGTTATCAAACATTCATTCAGTGTGCTGGGAGAAAACTTCGCAGAAAGAATTCAGTAAGCACTTTGAGATCGGTACCTGCCCAAAATCCAACAAAAGAGATTAAGTGAAGAAGGATATGGCTCGGCATAGAGAAAGGCACGGTTTAGGTGTTGCGATGTTTCCGTAACACACAAACCCAATCCCTCGCAGCCCGGCTTTGGCAGCAGCTCCAGGCCCGCGGGAGCCGCCGGCCCGACCCGGCCCGTCCCAGCCGGTCCCGCCGGGGCGGAGGCGGAGCTGCCAGGCCCGGGGCAGGGGGAGGGCCCGGCCGGCCAGCGCCAAACACCGCCTTTCCCTTCGCTTTTGGGGGATATGGAGCCTCCTCAGTGCTGTGTGTGGATCCCGGCGGAGCCCCGTGCGCCAGACCCGGGGGTTGGGGGAGCCCGTCCCGCCCCGCGCCACAGGGCCGCCCGCGGCGAGGGGACGGGGGAAGGAGCAGGCGGAGGAGGGGCGGGCGGAGCAGTCTCACCGGCCGGAGCGGGACACAGCCGCCCCTCGCAGCACAGGGGGCCGGCAGCTCGCCGCTGTCGCCTGCGGCAGCTCCGTCCTGCTGCTGCTCCTGCTGCCCGCCCCGGCGTTGGCATGGGCCCCGGGCTCGCCCTTCCCGCCCTGGAAAATGGCGGGCGGGGCGGGAGAGGCGCGGGCCCGGCCCTGCCGCACGGGCTGCGCTGCAGCCGCCCTGGGCTACCACAGCATTCCCGGCGGTACCCCGGGGAAATGTAACAAGCACCAGTCTCATCTCGGAACCCCCCGGTGATGCTCTGAGTAAGAGGTATTGAACCAGCTCTGGATGATCGGACTTTCAGTCACGTTGTGGGAATCTTTAACCCTCTTTTCTTTCCTGCAGTGACGTGATCCTGCTCCTCAATTCCCTTAGTCAAAACCAGCTGGCACCCTGGGGGTAAGCCGGGTTCCTTTGACGGGGAAAAAAAAAGACGCTGTATTTCCAGAATCCTGCTTCCAGGCAGGATTAACCCTTCCCAGTCAGATATACAGGTGTGCAGTGATAATTACATGGACCAAGTGAGCTTAATGGACAATTTAGGGCTTAATTATCCTTGTCATTAAAGAGCTGTCATAAAACCTATTTCTGCAACTTATAGGTCGTATTTTTGTTCTATCTCCAGTAGACAGAGTAATTTGTTCCCTTTTCTGAACAGCCTTCTACATATTTAAAGACATCATATTTAAAGTTCAGTCTCCTCTGAACTTCAGTTAGTGTGATTTAGAAGTTCACAGTATTCCAGGACAAAAAGCATCATTTTTGGGCCAGGGGACCAGGCTACATCCCTGCTCCAGGCAGAGGTTGCAATAACTAACACAGGAGTACTCCCCACAACACAGCCAGCAGCCACACACACCACTGTATGGACCGACACCACCCTAATCCATTTAATTTTTGTTCCTCTGGACTGTCTCTAATTAAACAGCATTTTTAAGTCTGATATCTAGAACAGGGCAAGCTCACAACTACAGCTCCAATATTAACAGAAGAATCAAAGTATTACTTGCATCTTAAAAACTGCATGAAGCCTGGGTGTCAACATGGACAGAAGTTTTTGCAGCCAACATCTACACTGCTGATTATTTCTACTTACACACTAAGGGGGAATTCTGACTCCCAAGTATTCCCACTACAAGAGTAATGTGCTAGAACTGTGACATTGCATTCTGAGTTTTAGTGCTTCTGTCTTGCTCCCAGCAAGTTAAAAATACACACTCTAACTAGCAGAGTGAATAAAACATCAAATACATACTGAAACACACGACTTTATTTCCATTCCTACAAACGTACCCACACAGACCCATCACTGAAAGGAAGAGACTCACACTCAAATATATGCTTAGTTTTATTTATAACATTTAAGAAATATTAACATCTCAGGATATCTGGTTTACCATCTAAGTCCAGTCATAAGCAACAAAAAAGAAAATGTTAACCATGTTTCAAATGAGCATTCTTACATTCATTCCCCCCTGTAACGTAAAGAAAATTCAGCTTTATTAAATTTGTGTTTGACTAATGGAAAAAAAAAATCATTAAAAATGTCTTAACTACCAGGCATCCTGGTTTGTTAATTTTTTTTGTTGGCACTTGTGTTCACCACAATCAAGCACTCCAGTTGGTTTGTTAAATTTTCCCCTTCTACCCAGAACTGTCTTTTTGTGAGTTTTGTGGATTTTTTTATTATTTTGTTGTTGTAATTGTTTTGTTAAGCATCTGGATATGTACGTTTGTTCAAATAACTTTAAAAAGACAAGGATCTAGGCCTGTCTGAGAAGCTCCTTCCCTTGATAACCCACCTATGGGATAACTGAAGGAAGAGACGTGCTTTCATTTTTCTGAATCTTATTAAGCAAAATTTTGTTTTAATTAATTTTAAACTGAAAAAAGTACAGAAACACTGTATTTATTTGATGGTGTGCATAAACATTACACTCCATACATAGCAAAAATATCTTTTATTTATAATTTACATTTCAACAAGTGAAAATTTTACATTTTTACATATACCATTAAATTTTCACGCATCTACAGAACTTTCACACAATGACACCTGAAACTGTGCAGGCAATAAGAAATTTCAAATACAAAAATGTATTTATTAACCAAACAGTAGTTGAGGCCCTGCCTCAGTTGGACATTTTTATTCATATAAAAAGTATTTGCCTTCCAGAATTAACACAGCAGCTCTTCTGTAAAAAAAAAAAAAAAAAAACCAAAAAATCAACCCA
>VXAX01003037.1:52157-72574 GCA_013399835.1 Leptocoma aspasia | reverse complement strand
AAATTAAACCCCTGTCTTTCTTTAAAAAAAAAAAAAAAAAAAACCAAAAAATCATACCGCAGTTTATTTAAACAGACTCCTCGGGTTCTGTTTTGATTTCTGTAGATGCAGGTGTGCTCTCTTCTGCACAGGAAGGAGGGGTGTCATCAGGTTCTTCTTTGATTTTAGGTGAGTCACAGGACTCTTCTGTTTCTTGTTTAACAATGTCCAACATTATGTTTAGTGGATTTTCTGAAGGAGTCTTGCTGGGAGACGGTGTGCAATCAAATGATGATGTCTGCAAAGTGGAAGTCAACGTAGCATTAGCACACTGCAATAACCATTTTTAGCCTCTTACTCTTTTTGCCTTTTTCCAAAATGCAAATACATTGATGGCCAGGCACTCAAAATCCAAACTTTTACTACGTCAAACTTTTAAGAAAACAAATTCTTTTTTTTAATAGCTTTTTTAATTACTTTTTTTCCAATTCCTTTGAGAAGTATCACCAAGCAGTGATGAAATGCTTAACACATTACCATGAACTGTTCCCTGCTATCTGCCCTCAGGACAACTGTAGCTCCCAAAGCATTAAAAATGTCACACACACCAATACCCATATACTCCACTGTTACAAACTCCTAAGATTACACATGTTACTCCACACCACAATAAATCCATCAAACCATGGCTTTACTTAATGGCACACAAGCTGTCATGGTACATCACAACCAGAAATGCATCTCAGCTAATTCTGTATTATAAAGTTGCCATGCCCAAGGCCTCCAAGTCTTAGGCAAGAGAAATGGGCAGCACATTCTGAACACATCTGCTCCCTGCAAAGTCAAGAGATCAAGCAAACAAACTGAAAGCAAAATGCTTCCAAAAATATGAAGGATCCACTTACATTCTGGTAATCTTCATAACAAGATGGATGGTAAATCTGAAAAAAAAAATTGTTATACATTTAAATATGTAAAAATAAATTACAGCGAGATCACTGATAATGAACTGAACAGTGTCTGTTACATATTATCACATAATTCATCTACAGAAACTATGGTCTAAGCAGGCTAAGTATGGTGTGTGATGTTTATTTAGGAAATTTTATCATACAGAAGGCTGGTAAGTGCTGGGAATTACAGAAGCCTGGTGAGTGCTGGGAATTATCTGTGCACAGCTGCATGCAGAAACAACTGAACCCACACACAGAGACATCCATTTCTCTTTGAGCACTGCAGTGTAAGGGAGGGATAGTGAGCCCATACCAATGACACCAGGATTTCAGGCACTTCCAAAGGCAGAGATATTAATGTATTTGGAAGCCAGGAAAACTACAATAGGAATCCTTCAAGAGAAAAAGAGCACTTGCCACCACCTCCTGGGTTTTTTTTTTCTGTAATTCTTCAGGGGTTTTACTATAAATTAGCATCACATGTAAATAAGATCAGATTACCTTTTCATCTACCCTGATAGCATTCTTCAGGTGCCACTCTTCCTCTTCCTCATCCCAATACTGCTCAAATTGCTCTTGGCAAATTTCACAGCTCTGAAAAGTTATTGGAATAACAGAGATAAATGATGTTATTGCAATTTGCTAAACACATGAAATCCAAGAACCTAGTAGGAGTCAAATAAGGTTCTTTTAAATTAAGTATATTAAGCCTAGAACATGATCTTTTCTCCACACTTTAAAAATCACTTTAATAATTAGGAAACCTTAATTAAAAATTGAGTATGGTTTGCAGATAGAGAAAGGATCATCCTCTGGCCCTGAATACTCTTTGTCACTTGAGAAAGGTAAGCTTTACCCCTTTAGCTAAGTCTGCAAAGCATTTTGTAACAGTGTGTAATGCTGTCTTACTGTCATGTAATACAATCCATTACAGGGATTTAACTAGTTTTATTTATGGCATCATCTTAATTCTTCCCCCTTAAGCTGCAATTTCAAGTCAAACAAGGCAGAAGTTTTAGACGGAGTACTAACATTTTTAGGACTTTTTGTGAAAAATTATCAACTCAGAAGAATAAAGCACAAAAGGTGCTTTTTAAAATTAAAAAAAAAAAAAGGCCTTTCTGGTTTCATAGCTAGTTTCTTAGAGACTTAGCACGTAAAACTAAATTGCAATTCTAATAACATTTGTATTTGATTATTACACCAATTCATCTACCAAAATACAGCTCTACTGGCTACTTTCAAATTGTGGTATTTCTTTCTTCTAACACCTATCTGCTATCTAAAAAGAAATTTTTGTGTTTGAATGTACCAAAAGTCCTGTAGTTAGCTGAATGACAAACGACCATCAAAGGACAAATTGCTTACTCTATTTACTCTACGTAAACATTCAGCAAATTAACACATTTTGCCTGTTTCCATTTTGCTAAAATCACAGAATGCCAGTGGCTGTAGATTTTTTTTAACTACTTTCTACTACTCCTGCCCCTGGGACACAACCATTACATACACATATACATGACCTATGGAGGGGCTGCACAAAGGCCCCGGTACAATATTCCAGTCTACATTTAGCAACAAGAATACAGTACAAGCCTTTGAAAGACTAGATTCTTGGTATCTGGGCTGATAACTACATTCTTGTTATCTGGCAAGCTCAAACTTACCTCGACCGCTCCAGCTGGTCCAGCTGGGACACTCTGAAACTCCTTTTCTTTCGCAGCTTCCTGCGTCTTCAACACAACCTCTTCATGAGCTTTTTCAAAGAACTGGCTTTTAGCACGCTCCTCTAGATCTGCTATTTCTTCAAATTCAATCCAGTCCTAAGGAAAGTTTTCATTCTCACTCAGACATCCCAAAGTATCATATTTAATAAATGTTACTTTGTTAAAACTGAAATATTTCCCACGTGCAGCATTAGCACAGTGTACTCTTTCTCACAATGCAACACTTCAAAACCTTTTTTTCCCAAAGAATCACTATCCTTCAAATTCCATTCTCAGTGGAATGAAAACAGTGCAGTAAACAGCTTTAAACTGTTCAGTGTACATCATACAACTGCCTTTTGTATTCTGACAGCCATTTGCGGACTACTTGAAGTATCTAAGACATCACTGCTTATCACAGCCAACTCCTGTGATGATGCAAATTTCAGCTGCAATCCTACAGCACATGCAGGAGTAAAACACAGAATCCAGCCTGTACTTTATCCACACAAATACTGCATTACTTACTGTTAAACTGTAGTACCATCTCCTGTGTGTAATTTTTCTGCTAACATCTTTTTCTGTCCGGTTCTGCCGATAATGCCAATCTAAATGATCTGCATAAACATCTGTCTGTGAAGTAGTGAATCTCATTCCACAGGAGTAACACTGAATTCCAGTGTACAGTCGATTTATTACACTATCATAACGCCTACAAAAAGAGACAGTAAGAAGTTTCTCAGTAAATTGCTTCATTTGCCTACAATAGTAGGGGAAAAGCATGAATCTAGTCCAAGTTAAAAGTGCACAATGTGACTACATTTCATCCTGATTTTCACAGCACAATCAACTTAAACATTCAAAAAACAACGGACTCTTATTAACGATTCATGAGAAACATGTTAGTGTTGTGTCTCATTCCTAGTACCTTTTCTCACCTAATAATGCACAAATAGCAATGCCTTCATTTGGCCCAGCTTTACAAGCTACCACCGAAGTGGTAAAATTAAAATAATAGAATGGTTCGGGTTGGAATGGATCTTAAAACACCATCTAGCTCCAACCTCCCTCCCGTGGGCAGGGACACCTTCCAGGCTGCTCAGGGCCCCATCCAATCTGGCCTTGAACATTTCCAGGGGTGGGACACCCACAGCTTCTCTGGGCAGTCTATTCCAGTGCCTCATCACCCACTCGGTACAGAATTTCTTCCTACTATCTACAGTACATCTTTTCTTCAGCCTGAGGCCATTTGCCCTTGTCCTACCACTACATGCCTTGTGAAAAGCCCCTCTCCAGCTTTTCCTGTAGTCCCCTTTAAGTACTGGAAGGATACAGTAAGGCCTCCCTGGAGCCCTTTTCTCTCTAGACTGAACCACCCTAACTCTATCTCCATAGCAGAGGTGCTCCAGCCCTCTCATCATCTTTATGGCCTCCTCTGGACTCACTCCCAACAGGTCCATGTCCTCCTTCTCTTGGGGCCCCAGAGCACCACTGCAGGTGGGGTCTCCCCAGAGCAGAGGGGGGAAAACACCTCCCCTGACCTCCTTGTCACACAGCTTTTGATGCAGACCAGGCCTGGGCTTCACTGCCTATCAGAACCTTGGTGCTTAGGTAACACACACCTTTGTGTAAAGCTAAGTTTTCTCATGTTAAATTTCCGTCTTTTTCCCTTCTCAGCTTTAACAAGTCTGACATCAAACAATGCAGGTTTAACCTCCTCTGAATGACAGAGTGACAGATAATCTTTTAAAAGCTTTTAACTGACTTGGATGAACTATCTAGCTACTGCCATATTGTTACTCCTACTGTAAGCCCATTCTACTATACGCACTGTCTAAGTTCTTCAACTATGAAGTTAGTGAGGTCTGGAACATTTTGATCTTCATTCTGATCATCATCCTCTTCTTCAGCAGTCGGCTGGGCCGATGTTTCATTCGCTTCTAGAAACCATAAAGATATTATTTTATCAAAATTTCAGTACATCATCAGAAAGAAATTACCAGAAAGAAATTACGTGCTCCTGAAGTTTTTTTTTTTTCAAACATTATTAATACAATCTGACTATGGTCAAACGCAAGTGCGTAACAGCTAAATCAGTTATCTTCTGACACCATTTAAAAAAGCATAAAAGACAGTAAGTGAGAATTGCAATTGAGGAAAACAATATTTCACCTCAGTGTTTGGCATGAAAATTCAGTCTTCATAGATACAGAAATATTTCAGAAGATGAAAAGATCCTGATTGTAATCAAGAACAAGTTATGAAAGCACAGCACCAAAGACAAAGGCTTCACCTCTAGACAGCTGAAGTGTAAATTAAACAAGATACTAAGAGTTTGCTCAAGCACATGCACTAAATTCCTTCCCAAAAACAGAGTTCAGTTAAAAAAAAAAAAAAAAGCACACACGAGTTCACAGAAGTTTGTATACTCAGATTTACACTTAAGCTGTGGATAAACTCAATAGTTAGAACATAATAAATCTACATACGTGCTGAAGTGGAATCAGTTTTAGACAATTTGAGGATCCCCGTTTTCAGCAGTTTAGCAAACAATTCATTCACATCAACCTGTCCAAGGTGGTTATCAGGATATGAATGGGAAAGGGCTCCTGGAGAAGAACATAGACATTCAAGGTGACAAAAAGTTAGCATCAGAAATCTACTTCACTTTTACCTATATATTTCACAACACAATTTTCCTGTTGCCTCCCATTTATTTCATTTTTTGTTAAAAATTATTTACCAACTCTCTGCTTTATCTAATGTTTGGCTAACTTTTTCCCTTGCAACAGGGAATCTTTTTAACAAGATTTTCCCTTCCTTCATAATGTATTCTGAAGTGTATGATAATATATTCTAAGCTGGTTGCCCATACACAGATCTCTACTGGATGGTGGTTCTTGAAACGCAGTATTGTCCTGGATTCATACTTAAGATATTTCACCACACTCAATCTACTTCATCACCTAGTTTAACCTTTTATAATGTCTTTGAAGTTTTTCACTACTAGCCACTCATACAATGGAAATGTTTGCACACTCCAGCACAGCAATCTAGACCTACAGACTGATGCCTTCCAGAAAAACAGATCAAAACCATTTTTTTGGTTTTTTCAGCACAACCTTATACCCAAACCACATGGTAAGTGAAAACTAATAAAAGCCTCCAGTGTTTGAGAAAAACTCCTTAAGAGATGAAGGTGCTACAGACACCACATCTACAGCCACCTCCCTGAGGAGGCTTCCCTTAATCCACACAGACCTAGTAAATCAGGACATTAAAAAAAGGTTATTTTTGTGGCCACCACCGAATGTACAATCCAAAACAAATAAAAGAAATTCTATTGTTACATACCTGCAGGGTTCTGGACAAAACTTCCAGGATTTGGCAAATACTGCTGACCTTGGCCATAAGGTCCTGGTTGAGCAGACATGAGAGAAACCTGTGAAAGCAAACATTTATGTATTCTTTGTATAATAATGTGATTATAAACTTACTTATCACATTTTATTATTAACTTCTAGATGTTTCTCAGTAATTTTACATATATTGAACTCCTTCCAGGAATGAACCATGTCAGTTTGGTATTGAAAAGGACCACAAATAACGATATGATCTTTCCCCCATTTTCATTTTCCACTGTGAAAATTCAGAAAACATCCTCATTTTGCCTAATATTAGAAAAACAAACCAACAAACAAACAAACGCCCACCACAACACCTTCAACACCTTTCCTTCTACTTAACAATCACGTTTTCCAAACACAGTACTTCCTGTTAAATTGCTCAGGTTCACCAAAATAGAGCTCCTCCAGGAATTCAAAAAACCCGTAAGTGTCTATTAATAAATGCCACAATTCTTATCAAGAACTGAACCAGCATTCACTACAGACACACATCTTGAAAGCAAGACTTTTCAGCACATCAGCTACAGTAAGCTGTAGGTAGAAAAAGTGTCTTTATAACACATTTGTAATAAAAACGTTTGGGTTTTTTTCCCTAACTGGCTGCTTTCCGGATTTACACACTGTTTAAGATATTATCCCATTAGAGGTCTGCAGGACACATTACCTGCTTTGGTACAATCAGTTAACTCTTCACATTCACTTTTTATCCCCCAAAATGAAAAATGCTTTTTAAAATCTCTAATCTACTGCAAGAAATTACATCAGTTTCACCATGTAAAGCATCGTTTCCTCCTCTTGAAGAAAGCATTTCCAAGAGGCAACAGCAAAGACAACTGAACTGATAAAGCAACATGGTGCCAAGAGAGTTTTAAAAGACAACAATGCAGTTAAGCAAGAAAGTTCAACAATGGCCCTATCTTCCTCAATTCCCCCAAGTTATAGTTATCTCTTTAAAACTGGCTTGTAACCAGTACTAACAGCTGCAAAAAGACAACTATTACTTTGGTCTAGTCTAACTTCACACCTCTTAGAAAAATTAATCATGTATAGTTCACTTACATTATCTTTCATGCTTTATTCACTTTTGTTGAAATTTATTGAAAATGAAACACTTCAAATTACCTGCTATTGTTCCGATGTTGAAAATAATGATTTCAAAGACATATTCAGAACTATGAAGTGATTGCAAAGATCCACTATTTTGTCTAAAACTTAAAAAAATATTCTTGAAACACAGCAATGCATGTCCTTCTTAAATTATCTAGTGACTTTTTGTATTTGAAACTGACTCAGCCTGCCAACTCTTCAGAAAAATATTCCATTTTTACAGGAAGAAGTCCTGCTAATTCTCTAACAATAACACTTCTGCAAGCTAAGTATTTGATGCAATCAGCTCTCACCTGATTACTTCCCATTGGCATATTACTGAAATTTCCGTATTGAGGACCCTGGAGACCTTTTTCTTCGAAGTAATGTCCAGCTGCTCTCAGTGGGAAGCTCTGTGCTCCTGGGCCAGCTGGCCCATTGAAATTTGGTCCGGGCGACCCATCAAATATATCAGGTCTCTGGAACTGCATTCCATGAGCTGGTCCATTGTAGCCCTGGCCAGGATGTTCAACAAACGGACCACCTTGTCCATACGGTGACATTTCCAGTCTTGAGGCAGGATGGTTAGCTACATTTTCAAAACGTGCACCCTGAAGGCCAAGGGGCAAGTCAAACCTAGAGGCTGGCTGGTGAGGTCCATCAAATCTTTGAGGTATGGCTGTTTCAAATCTTGCTTGTGCCTGTTGGCCAGGTGCCAACCTTGGACCAGGCTGTCCATGAATTCCATCAAATCTTTGCAGGAGAGACAGCTGTCCAGGCTGACCATCAAATCCAGCTCCATGACAGCCATCAAATCTCGGACCAGCCCGACCAAGAGGACCATCAAATCTAAGTCCACCAGCTCCCTGATGTACTGGTCCATCAATCAACCTAGGACCTAGACCCGGCTGACCACGTGGTCCTTCCAATCTCAGCCCACCACCCGATGGTCCATGTGGCCCCTCAAACCTGAGCCCACCACCTGATGGTCCATGTGGCCCCATGGGCTGACCATGTGGTCCCTCAAATCTGAGTCCACCTCCAAGTTGTCCATGGGGCCCCAATGGCTGTAAATGTGGCCCCTCAAACCTGAGGCTACCCCCTGGTTGACCATGAGGCCCCAAGGGCTGACCATGGGGTCCCTCAAACCTGAGACCACCCCCTGGTTGACCCCGAGGCCCCATAGGTTGACCATGAGGTCCCTCAAACCTGAGACCACCTGAAGGCTGACCATGAGGACCCTCAAACCTGAGACCAACTCCAGGACCTTCAAATCTAGCACCACCTACAGGCTGCCCTGCAGGCCCCTCAAACCG
Source organism: Leptocoma aspasia (assembly GCA_013399835.1). Classification (NCBI taxonomy): domain Eukaryota; kingdom Metazoa; phylum Chordata; class Aves; order Passeriformes; family Nectariniidae; genus Leptocoma; species Leptocoma aspasia. The sequence goes on along the minus strand of VXAX01003037.1, from coordinate 64,127 downwards.
CAAAGGCCCAAGAGGTCCCTCAAACCGCAGTGGACCTCCTCCACCAACCTGGCCTGGGGGCCCTTCAAATCTCAGGGACCCTGCCAGCTGCCCTGGTGGCCCATCAAATCTTAGGGCTCCAGCTCCCCCTGCTCCTGCCAGTGGTCCATCAAACTGAGATGCACCTGTCCCCACCAAAGGCCCCTCAAATCTCATAGCAGCCTGTCCAGCTGGCCCATCAATTCTGGAACTTGAACCAGCAGCAGGACCATCAACGAAAGGACTTCCCTGTCCATCTACCCCAACCCTTGCAGCAGTCGGTCTAGGTGAGCCATCAAACAGAGGTCTGTCTTCCATCAGTGCACTTATCCTCTGCTTTGCTTCAATACCTCCAAATCTTGATCCTGGACTTTCTGGAAATGGTGCTTTCTCTGGATCTTCATACCTAGCTCTTTTGAAACGTTCAGTGAACGGTGACCTTGGTTCCTCTCGAACACCTAAAAAAACCAGAACAAATCACATAACCACTCACTAATATATTAACAATCACTTAACAGATATAAAATAAAGTAAAATCACATACCAGCTTGCCCAAGAAGCTGTCTTTCTTCACGATTATCAAACCTGCAGAGTGCATCTCCATCTGTTTTCTGGAACTCTGCTGTACTTTTCCCCTGTTGTCTGAGAGCATCTCTAAATTCATCCGATTCTCCCCAGCTGTCATAAGGATCAGAACCTCTTGCTCCTTTAGTAGCACGCTGCTCTTCAAGTCTTCGTCGACTCTCAAGCGGTGACAGGTTTTCAGCAAAAGGTCTTGTAGTGCCACTTACAGGAGAGTGTCTCCTTGATCTTTCTGCAAACGGTTCTTTTCTATCAAACTGTACCCCCCGCTTGGCTTTTGCCTGCTCACATTCTATTCCAGAAAGCAATGCATCAGGTATATGATAATCCAAAATATCATCAGGATCCAACAGATCAAGCCTTGACAATGAATGCTGAACTTGTGTCCTTTTTAGTTTAGCTTTATGTTCGTAATATGTTAATTCTGCATCCGATAGAAGAGGTTTCTTTTTCAAACCACATTTTTCCTCTGTAGGGCTATCCCAGACATTACATCTGTGCTTTCCTTCCTGATACTGGAACAGCTGTCGGATCTGATGAGCTACCATGAGAAACTCATCTTGTGTTATTTCACCAGATGTTAAGCGGTCATTAGCCTGTAATATAAAGTTAAAATTTAGACTTCCAAAAAGAGAAGAAAAAAACCCACACCTGGGACATTTCTATGAAGACAGATTTATTAGTATTACCTTCTTAAGTAATTCTCTTTTACTTGCAGATGTCAATTCTTTGGGAATCTGTAAATTGGCATCCACACTTAACCGGTGCTGCTGCTTTGGTGCTCGGGGTGATAGAATTCCTTTACCAGCAGGCCAGTTTTCCCGATGTCTTTGGTGAGGGGATTTAACAAGTGCTTGGTGTTCATCATTCTGCTGTGAGCTAAAAACAAGAATATATATAAAACACAGATTATTTTGTTATTCGGGATGTAATGGTTCCTACTAGAACTGATCATGGCAAAACATCGCTATCACCTTGGAATCTAAGTATGCATCATCTCTGTATTTCACTAGTAGAAACAAGTTAAACCCATCAATTTTAACAATCTGAACACTGCCTCTCAAAAAGTCAACTATACTGAAGCCAACAGGAGAACTTCCACTGACTTCACACAGAAGTTGTTTAAAAGATAGTAACTTACTTTTTACTTTCTTCCCAACCAGATTTCCACCTCTTGCCTGATTTGGATCCCTGCCAGTTTTCTGCATTCTCCTTTGGATCTGGAGAAGCTTTTGCAGAATGCTGGGTGGCTGTCTCTTGGGGTCTTTCTTCTTGGGCTTTTTTCAATCTCCTTGGATCACGCACCTCTTGTTTAACATTTCTCTTATTAGAATTTCTTTCATCTCTTGCTGCTTGTGTGCCTTCTTCAACATGAGACTGCTTAGGGCCTATCTGACGTATCTTTCCAATTTTAGGAGTTGATGAAGTAGGAGATAAACTCCGAAGTCTTCTTTTAGGTGATCTCCTCTCTCGTCTTTTTGGAGAATGTGTAGACGGTGATCGTGCCTTAGGAGAGCGTGATCGTGATCGTTTTCTACTGCTTGATCTTCCCTGTTTTCCACCCTGTTTTTCTGACTCCTCTGTAGTCGTGTCTTGTTTCTGAACAGCACCATTAATCACTTTATTTCTGCTCCCCATCGGTCTATGTTCACATGTCTTATGCTCCTCTTTTTCCTTCTTCTCTGTACTTCTCCTCTTTTCTTTGACCTCCTCTTCCTTCCCCTCTGACTTATCTTGAAGATGTCTTTTCAGTCTTGGATCCCGCTTACTGATGTCAGAAACCTTAGTGCTTTCACATTCCTGGCTTTTACTGTCTTTCGTATCAGGCAGCTTATTTTTCAAAGGGGATGGCGATTTAGATTTTGATTTGGACTGTTCAAGTTCTTTCTTCTGTGTTTTTTCACTTGCTTTTGATTTTTCTGACTTCGCTGAGTTCTGTTTTTCAGCCTGTGCTGTTTTGCTTCCCTTGGTCTCAGACTGACTGGTCACACTCGGTGAAAATTCTTTCCTGTGAGACTGATCTTTAGTGTGAGAAGAATGCTGACCCATCCTATTAAGCCGAGGATCCCTGTTCACTATTTTGATATCATGAAGTGGAGGACTTGGGGATGGTTTGTTTTTTTCAGATTGCACAGCAGTTTGATGAGGTGGTTTAACTGTCATATGAGGTGTGGGAGACATGTGTTGCTTGGAAGGTGCTGGAACTGAAGCTATACTAGATGATCCCTGCTGAACACTGAGAGATACAGCCTGAAATTGGAAAAAATCCAGCATTAACCTGTATGCCACAACTCCAGCCCAGAGGTGCTAATATTCTGCCTCAAAATCAAAACCGTAACAGCCATGTCTTGAAAGTTATGAGCTTCAGCCATTTAACTGAAATTGACCCACTAATTGCTAATTACAAGCACTAAAATAATGCAGTACCATTACAAATCAAATTCAAATACAGTGCAAGATCAATATACAAAGTAAATACTGTGAAATATGTAACTTTGGCACATGTTCCAATTACAGTGCTAGCTTTCCTATATATTCCACATGCTCTAGGCAACTCAGCTACCAAGTATCCTATTTTCACACTTCAGTTCAAAGATGCTTTATTTTGTATTGTCAACTGCCAACACAGCCAAGACTTCCAACTACTGCAGACCAAGGAACTGACTTTGCTTACAAACAATCAGGCTCCCTCGCTCCTTAGGAGCAAGCATATTTGAAATAGCCCAGCTCACTGTCAGTTCCAACAGGTGAAAGATGAAAATCAGAGTCAGGTATCATTCTGAAGAGAAATTAAAACCAAACCACAAAAATTTCCCTTTTTTTTTTTTTTTTTTTTTTTTTTTTTTGGCATTTAAGTATAATACTTAAGGTTTCAAAATAACAAAAACTGTTCAGGAATCCCAGATCACCTTGCACTGCTCTAGTAGTCCTAAAATAGCTACACTTGCCTAACACGAGGAAAAACCAATGTACTGTACTTACCAGTACAGCCAAGTACTCTCCAAAAGAGAGACCCCAACTATGGAAGTTTTATCAACTATCCTACTCACCAACTGTGCTTTAGTCTGTTCCAGCTCCAGCTCTAGTTTTTTTTGCTGAAGTTCTAACAACTGTTTTTGCTTTGCAAGCAATTGCTGCCTTATCAGTTGCTCCTGTGTCAAATTCTTTTGTATTTCAGGAACAGCTGGAGGAGTAGAGGCACCGGAAGTGACAGCAGAGGTAGGTGCATTAGATTCCTCTGGCTAAAAACAAAATAAAGAGAAGTTACATTTAAAATCCCAACGAAATCAACTAAATCCATCTCCTTTCAGTGTTATCATGATCCAGTAGCAGGACTTAGTTTGTACAGCAGTTATAAACTGCAATTTCTTTGCCCCAGTATGATTTGCCTGCTTTGACAGGTGTAGGGAATTTAATATCAATTCCTCAGCGTTCCAAAACCTAGAATTCAATTTGTAAATAAAAAAACAAACCCTTCAAATATTCTGAATTTTTAAATTTCTCTTACCTGTTTACAAAGGTCAGATACTTCATTCTTAATATTCTAAATTGTCAAAAAGCAGCACACAAACAAGGAAAACTACACGTATTACCATCTGTTCTTACAGAAGGCAGAAAAACTTACCGATTTATTTAAAAACTTAGGATTCACATGGATGCTAGAAGTATTCACATTTGGGGGTAGAGGTTTAATTGGCCAGGCAGGATCTAATGAGTTGACTCTGACATCAAGTGCATATAGTTTCTTCAAAGGAAAAATATCATCCCATGTGGAGCGTAATTTAAATAAACTTTTCCTAGTATTTTCATCCACCTAAAACAATAAAACAATTCTATGGCTTGTTAAGTTAATATAGAACAGTTTCTTAAACTTTTCTGTAGAACTTAAGATTTCATTCATTTCCTATTTCTATCTTGCCATTTCAACATACTGAACTTGCTACACAAAATTTATAAGCAGTGCAGACAACACATCTCTATCAATGGGATCAATAACAGAGGATCAAATGTGCAATTGTTGTTTCAAGGCCATTTGAAGATTTTATTGTGTATTACCATGCTCTGAGAATTTTCTTTCAACTTTTCCATTAGCAAAATTCTCATTTAACTGGCCCAACTTCTGTGGAAAAAAATACAGTAACAAAAGTATTGAAAGGCAACTGCCTCTGACACAATACATAATTCAAATGTTTGTGCTGGAGTATAACAACGACAAACAAATCAAGAAAAAACAAACTGAATGGAAAAAAAGGTGTTTTGCTCAGCTGTTTAGTCACTGAAGGATTTTTTCTAACAAATGCAATAAAACAAGTATTAGCTAAAATGAAGTCAATTATTTTTTCAGTTCAGCTGCAGAATTAGACCCATCTATGTATGAGTCACAGATCAAATGTACTTGTAGGACCAGAGGCCAATTTTTTCTCTTTACAAACAACTGGATTATCTCATGGCAGCTAAACTAGATATTCAGAATAAAGCAAAATTCAGTCCATCTCATAACTTGAGAGGCTCAATTAAGCAATAAATAAAAAACCTTGGAGGACAAAATACATGCAGCTGTCCCAATTTCAAAATTCCAATTCAATCATTAAGTATTGCCCACATAGATTATTTTTCTGCTGCCATTTTCAGATGTTACACCCAGACATAGAATATTCTGGAAAGTTTGGAGGTTCTTTTTGGGTAAGACCAGGAGCTTCAATAAAAGTAATTCATACTTCGTAATTGGGGGATGATGCCTCTATATAATTTTCCATGAGAGGATTCACTGAAGTTCACTGCAAAAATGTGCAGGAATGGCTAAGCAAACAGGTCTGACTTCAAATGTCTCAAGATACCTTAGTGACCATTTACTGATAAAACCAAATCTGTAACAATGCCTGTGCTGGAATTCTACTCACAGCTTTTAACACGACCAACTAAGCTATGAGAAATGACTGCCACTTTACACATCTAATTAGTACACATTAATAGTTCTAGTTAGCTTACTAGCAAGTTAACATATAAAACTCTGAAGACGAGTTATTACCCAGAGCTTCATTCAGCTGCAACTTTAAACACAACTCAGTAGAAGAGCATTCACAATTTAACACCAAAAAACCAGGTAAATCTATCTCTATCTGCTCTATACACAGGAGTTTACGTTTTCTACAGTCATGGTAACATCTATTCCTCACTTCATCATGCACTTTACATCTGAAAACCATATATGAAGCGTACTGGGATTTCAGATCCTCCCTGATATGTAACTATAAATGTGCAAAAGCTTCATTCATCTCATTCTTATGGAACACCACTTCCTTCTAACATACAGGAAACCACAGAAGTTAACTCTTCTTTTCTGATCCAACTTGAACCCATTCAAGTCCGGCCTTTCAAAACCCAGATTTTGATATGCTTTTCTCACTGAGGAGTATGCACAATTACTTCACTGGGCTTCAAGATTAAGAGCCAGAATTAAAAGATACGGCAGCAGCTTTCAGTGTCGAATGAAATTAAAACACTTATTTATAATACAATCACACATTTTAACGTTCTTCCCACACACAGTTGAGCATTTTTTTCAGCTAACAGACCACCAGGAAAGAACCAGGTGTCAATGCTACTCCCTCTTGAGTTTAAGCACTCATTCTGCACAATGTGAATTATGTAAATTGAACAAATCTAACTACAGGAGACTGAGGCTTTGAGAAATCCACAAGAAACCAATTCTCAGTCTATTCTTGGCATAAGGACTATTAACTATCTTAAAAATAAACCAATGATTTGCAATTAATTGGTCTATACATAACAAAAAGTCATCCAGCTAAGCCATCAACAATCAAAATCTTGTTAGTAAAATCTCGCCTAGACAGGAAAGCTACTGATCTTTACACACCAAATTAAGTAATACTTTGCATCTTTCAGCTAACTTACATGCTTGATAGCAGATGGAATAATTTTTCACAGTATAGATATTGAGATTTATAAAAACCAATCAATTTGTATAGTTCACCACACAAGAAAACCCAAACCTGAAATCACGTACTTATTTTACCAGGAACAAATTTTGCTTAGAATACAGTACTTTTCTGAAAGTGTATATACCTTTTCAAATACACAAATAAATGTTGCAACTAGGTTTTTAGTAAATGCAGTGAGATACTCTCTTCCCACATTCTTGACAATGGAATCCATTAGGTACATAACGGGTAGCTTCTCTGATGCAGGAGCCTGGAGTAATAAGAAGAAACTGAGAAGTTTAGTACAACAAAAACATACTTTAAACTTTTCAAATACAGGGATTACCAATCCCAGAAATACAGACCTCTCTTTTTGGTTGCCACTATAAATACCAAGGGATTTGGCTTGGGATTTTTGTTTATACAAAAACTTAATCTGAAAAATGGACACTCAGTTCAAAGTATAATGCAGTGGGTCTANACACCTTAGGTTAATTTGTTTGTGTCTCAAAGCTTTGGAAAAAGGGGGAAAAAAAAAGAGGAAAAAAGAAGCCCACGAGACAGTATTGCCACTAGTGTACCGAGTGTAACCTTTCCCTTGAGGAAGTAACTTAGCAGGAAACCATCGTCAGCACTTCAAGAAACTTCTAAAAATTGTTTATAATTCAAACCTCCTGGATGGATTTTTCTGGATTTCACAGAACACAAATTAGACTTCTGGAAAATAGCCCAAGTCAGTGAACTTCTGTAGCTGTAAATTATATGTTGATTATCACAGTTTTTGTAAATTACATGTAGAAAAGGTTGCAATTATTTCACTGTAATCCAACTGGATATAGCAGAGAGTCCCATTCTCTCTTGGCACTTGCAGATGGCGATGGTTCTGATTTCCAGAGCGCATGCAAAAACAGTCAGAACAGAGTTCAAAATCTAGTCAAAACTCAGTCATCTGGTCAACTTGCGTAAACGCACAGACAAGCTCAGGAACTGCAACCACCATTTTCATAGAAGGTTGTCTTCAAACTCTGGATACAGCTTTGCTACAGGAGGCTTGTTTTGGTGGGGTTTTTTTGGTTTTGTTTTGTTTTGGTTGGGGTTTTTTAAAATCCTTTTTCAAAATTCATACCAAGTTTGTGCAATAAAAGTGTGGTGACCCTGGACCGCTATAGCAACTTCCAATTTACAGAAAGCAGTACTGGACCAATAAAAGTGATTTTAATGCCTGCCAGAGGCTTTCACAAAGCAGAAGGCACAGCAAATTCCCAAAAAACATCAGCAAGTACACAGACTTGTTGAAGAGGTCACGAAAAACAACACAAGCAGTGTGTGTTGACCATGAACCCCTTGAAGAGCATCCACTTGTAATACTTTAAGTTCCATTCACCATCTGGTAAGCTCAGGATAAAAGCAGAGTAACTTCACTCACTGCTCATTTTAAACAGAATAGGCTACTAGATTAATTAAGGACACCTTACTTCACAGGCCCATTATCCAGACAAGTGTGTGAAGTGCTACTGCTTCACCATTTTAAATTCCTTCCCCTTTAAGGTGGCTCACACAAGGGCACCCACTCAACAGTATTTTTACACGGGCAGTCGGAGTGCTTCCTCACCCTTAAAAGTGTAATAATTTACCATGACCTGAAACTTATTATTGAAGAGGGCAGAACTCCTGGTTAGTTGGGGCGGGAGGGTAGATGGGGAGTGTCACTGCCTTCGAACATATTGGAAAAAAGTAGAAACAGGCAGCTGATGCATTTTGTACATAAAAAGACAAAAAATCCAGCTAAGTTAGCTAAAACTAATTGCAGCACATTAGAAGCCAATCTCACGCTGTGACGTAATACTGAACTGTAAACAAGCTAATGTGCAAGTGTTAGAAAAAAGCATCACGTAAGTCTCAGACATAAAAGACTGGATCTGCAGCTACTTAAAATGTCTATGGAATACTGGCTTCTTCTTTGAAGCAGTCTGCACAATGGCACGTTAAAAACACTCCATTTCTGAGTGCCTTCCTTTATAACAAAATGACAGTGCACCATTTCTGACTCTTAGGCAGCTGTGTTAGGGACCCAAAGAGCTGTCCCAGAAGTACCTATGCCCAAGAGCTGTTCCCCGAGTTGAATTCTTCCATTTCACCAATGCAGGAAAGTAGCTCACTACACTCGGCTAAGCTGGAAGTTTGAGATGCTGGGGAACCATTAGTAGCAAAAGCACTGAAAAAAGTTTAACTGACACTTTCATCATGCACCAGACTGTTACAGCAATCACACACGGAAACACCATCCTCTAGGTAAGGAAGCCCACTTCCAACTATGGAGCACAATTAGCAGCTCAGCAGAGTACCCTGCTTCAAACATAAGCTATTCAGGTGTCGCATTTTAAGAAACGTGACTTAAATATGGTTGGAATATTTAAGTCTTCTCTTCTGGAAGTGTTTATTATGTCAAGGTATCTAGCACGTATTTCAATAACCACAAAAGGGAATCCCACACCGGAATGCATTTTGTTTCCAGGAGGTCTCTGAAACACCCCCAAGCAAGAAAGATGCCCGCACGACACTAATAATCAAAAGGCAGGGAGGCGCCGCATAATCACCAAAACGAAGAACACTAACTCTGAGCTCATTGCATAATATTAAAGACTTCTTTACAAAACTCCCACTGTTCCTTCAAATAACGTAGGAAAGCTATTGTTGGAAATGTGTGGCTCTTTTTTATTAGTTTCCTAAAAGATTTCAAGTTTAAAATAATTGAACCCCAAGTCACAAACTTGTGAAAAAATTTGTTAAAAAAAAAAAAGGCAACTTTGTATACAAAATGGGTCTTGGAAACAAATTCTGCACTATACAATGGTAAATAAAAAGACAAATACATATTTCACACTTTTTATTTACAAATTTTATAATACCAGTCACACATTTCAGAACCATTTATTAAATTGTAAAGCAGACCACTCAAGTTTTACACTAAACAAACTGTCTCCAGGCAACACTTTTTAAAAGTGGCTTAGTAAAGGAGATCACTTTCCCAGAAACAACTAAAAACTTGCCTTGAATAAACTACAGTCATAAACAGAAACTAGGCAAAACTAACCATTGATACAGGTTTTAAGACATCTTTTAAAAAAACCCCACACTTCAGGGCAGGCTCTAAATCACCCAGAAATGAAAAAAAAAATAACAGCATTGTTATTCATCACAAATCATTTTATACACATCCACTGCCCTTTAGGAGATATAATGGTGAGAGCTATTAGATTATGAGGTCACCTCCCCAAGGAATGGCAAAACTCAGCCACTGGCAGCATTTAAAACTAGACTGGAAGAGGTCTGTGGCACACTAAAAAGACATCCTGCATTGATAGAAAGAGAGATTAAGTATCTTAAAAGATGTTCCCCACCCCCATCATTAGATAGTACAATTCTCACCATTATAAACCACGATTAAAGCCAAAGAAAAAAGCCTTTTAACACCTGAGATCAGAGGGAGCAAGGGAAACAGCGGGGGAGGGGTGGCTGGCACGAATACGGGGGGGTGGGGGATTGAAAGAAGAACCCTTTTCTTCTAAAATGCTCGCTAAGAAGGTGCTGCAAACCCCCATGCATGTACAGTGGCTGACTGATGTCAGCAACTGCCTGGGCTGGGCTCAGAGGGAGCCTCCTCTTTCCCTTTTTTATATCATGTGCCTTTCAGACGCCATGTTAGGATCCTACAGGCTGCTGCAGTTTCTACAGCCAGGGAGAATTTTTCCTACCACATCCTCAACCAATAAACTTCTCTAGCCAAAATAAATTAAATACGCACACTACAGTAGTGCTACTCGGGGCACAGATCACCTGAAATCCAAACAGATTATCCCAAGCCCACGGACTTTTCTCTAACGAGGCAGAGGAAAACAACCCCCATCACCACCACACACACTTCTCTAACCGAAAGAGATGATCACCTTTCACCCACAAACTTTTTTACGATATAAGGGAGCCTCCACCCCTCAATTAATCTCTCACAGGGACCGCACTGGGGAAATAACTTTAACTTATACCTAAAGGTCACTATACTTAGCCCTTCAGTGGCGGACAATTTGCGTTCTAGAAACTTAACCTTATTTTCCTTTCAGACTACCCCCCAAGAACAACCCAACTCTCCACAAGATCTCCCCGCTCAGGTCCTCCTCTCTAATGATTGCAGTATCCACCTACTGTAAAAATCGCCTAAATCCAAGGGTTTAGTCACCAGGTTCGGGCACGGAACCCTAGCTGCACGTCGGGGGAAAACCCCGCTCCAAGGGCGAGGAAGTGCAGCTGCCCAGTCACTGCCGGGCCGCCATGTTGTGCCTGCTATTTACGCGGGGCTCCCAGCGCGAGCCACGCTGCCCTCCTCCCTCAGCTCTTCCTGGGGCGAGTCCCAAACCCTTCTCTGCTCCCAACACGGTGGTGTGGGGGGTGCTCCCCTCCCTCGAATCCCCTGCTCCCTATGCGATGGGGNAGTAGTCGGTGGAATATAAAAACCTTGGCGATTTGCGCCTCGATCAGGGAGACGATGTCCTTGGCGAAGGGCACGTTCTCCTCGGCCAGGATGGTCAGCATGTTGATGTGCGGCTTGCTGTTGAACGTCAGGTCCTCCAGCGACGACTGGTAGTCGCGGCACGCGTCCTCCCGGGCCTCGCTGCTGCCAGCGCTGCTCTCCGGGGCCGACATGCTGCTCCGACCAGGACCCGACCCACCGACCGACAGCCCCCTCCCCGCGATCCCCCGCCGCCGCCGAGCGATGCCGATGCCGCCCCCCCGCCGCTGCCGCTGGGCTCCTCTACCGCATCCTCCACGCTGCGGCTCCCGCTGGCTNATTTGCGTTCTAGAAACTTAACCTTATTTTCCTTTCAGACTACCCCCCAAGAACAACCCAACTCTCCACAAGATCTCCCCGCTCAGGTCCTCCTCTCTAATGATTGCAGTATCCACCTACTGTAAAAATCGCCTAAATCCAAGGGTTTAGTCACCAGGTTCGGGCACGGAACCCTAGCTGCACGTCGGGGGAAAACCCCGCTCCAAGGGCGAGGAAGTGCAGCTGCCCAGTCACTGCCGGGCCGCCATGTTGTGCCTGCTATTTACGCGGGGCTCCCAGCGCGAGCCACGCTGCCCTCCTCCCTCAGCTCTTCCTGGGGCGAGTCCCAAACCCTTCTCTGCTCCCAACACGGTGGTGTGGGGGGTGCTCCCCTCCCTCGAATCCCCTGCTCCCTATGCGATGGGGGGGTAGAAGCAGCAGCAGCAGCACCCTTAAGCTTCGCGATGGAAGGAGGAGCCCCCGCCCGCCGCCTCGCCCCGTTGCTCCCTGATCCCAGCTGAGACACGCTTCCCTCCTCCGCCTGTTTCCCCCGCGGCGACCCCCAGCCTCCTACAACCCCGTCCTCCCCCAACTCCGTCCAAATGC
>VXAX01003037.1:23681-52017 GCA_013399835.1 Leptocoma aspasia | reverse complement strand
CCCGCTGGCTGCGCTGCCGGTGCCGCCGCTCCTCGGGCCGCCGCCGGCTCAGTCTCCGCGCTCACAAAATGGCGGCGGCGGGCACGGCTCGCGAACCGCTTCCCGCAGCCGTTGCGTCATGTAAAATTGTGCTCAGGAGAGGGGCCGGCGCCTTGGAGAGCCCCTTTTGTTCGCCGGACGCGCCCTGATTGGCTGGCGCCCCGCCCGCGCGGCTCCCCATTGGCTCGCCCGTCACCACAGCGGTCTCCGATTGGCTGGCACCGCCCTTCCTCACCGCTGACGGGCTCCTGAGCCCAAGTCCCGCTCTCGCACGCGCGTCCCGACTCGCCATTGGCCGCGTCTCCGGTCCCGTCCCGCCCCGCCGCTTCCTCCCGCCTTCCCGCGCTGCCCCGAGCGCTGATTGGTGCGGCGCAGCCCCGCCCCCACCGGGCCCGCCCCGCCCGCCACCGGCTCGGCCCCCCCCCGGGAGCGGCGCGAGCGGCCGCTCCCGGCGGGTCCAACCTGCTGCCTGGGAAGCGGCTGCGCGGGCAGCAGCGGCCGTAAATAAAACCACCAGAAGTTCCACCTCAGCGTGAGGGAAAGCTTTTTTTGCGTTGAGGGTGCCAGGCTGCCCTGGGAGGTTTGTGGCATCTCCCTCTCTGGAGACATTCCGAACCCACCTGGACGCGTTCCTGTGTCACCTGCTCGGAATGAGCCTGCCTTGGCGCGGGGGTTGGAACCGGGGGTCTCCAGAGGTCCCTTCCAACGCTGACAGTCCCGTGATTCTGTGACTCGTTCGCCTCGGCTGGCGCCCCTGCCCTCCCTGTTTCCCTGGCGCCGTCCCTTGAACCAGTGACCTCTTGCACCAGTGTTCCCAGCTCTCTCCTGCGGAGCCAGGAGCCGCAGGAGAGAGCTAGGAGTGGGGGAAGCGAGAGAAAAGTAACAAAACCTGCCTTTCCTCGGTCATTAGATTTGCCCAAAGGTGTCTCTTGGAAGTGAAGTTGCTTGTAAAGCATTTTCAGGTGTAGCCATTCCTTCCCCCCCACACTCGCTATTCCTTGGAAACTGGAGAACTGTCAGCATTTGAAACCAGGCAAGGGATGAATGCTTCATTAAAATACGCTGAATAAAACACATCGTGTGGGATCGTGTTTATAGTGCAAATTGTATGTATATACATACAGACATAAATACATTCTGCAAATGTAGTAGAAAGATAGTAAAAACGTAAGCCTGGTACATTTCTGACAAGAACTGCTGCTTGTTGTTTTATATGGCTAAAAATGTAGTTCGTGTGTTCATGTTTGTGTCCCCTTTATGAAAAACAGAGGAGGAGGGAACAGGAAGTGCAACGGCATCTTCTATTTGCCTGTTGAATTGCATGTTCATGTTTGTTCCTTTAAGCCTCAAAGCGCTGTACTTTGAACACACCACTTCGCCTTTACAGTGTGTCACCACAAGATAAGAAAATAACACTGAAGTTTCCGTCCCTGGCTGACCAAAGCTGGGGTCACAAGACCTTTTCTCAGAGTAAATGTTAGCCTGCTGTTTGAAGACACGCTGTCTATGAAGAATGTTAATTCTGTAGGAATCAAGGATTAATGGGAATCAAGGAATAATATCAGGAATCAAGCCACAATGTATGCCCGGTTTATTTGGCAAAACCAGAACTCACTGTTCGGCTGCTAGGGGGAAAATGTGGGGGTGGGGAAATCTAGCTCCTCCTCCGAAGTCCATGTTTGTAAGTTAGAATGCTCGTTCCTATTAATTACAGGAGCAAAACCAATAATAGAAACAAAGCAGCCTTGATGAGGATACCGTGTGGTCCAAGGCCACCCTCAAAACCAGATTTGCTGTTCACTGAGCAGGAAAGGACCGAGCCTGATGTGAGGCGAAGCAGTTTGCTGCCTCCAGAACGCAGAGTCTTCCTGAGACAGAGTACACCCAACCTGCCCGAGCAGATCTCGTGTTTTAGTGTAATAGTAGTTTACCTTTTCTAATTATAAAGTTTGCCTTTACCAGTCTTTGTGTGAAGCCAGTGGTACCTCACCAGGTTAGTAGAGAGTAGGAGCAGCACAAGAATACCCACTGAGTCTATCCTCGGGCCCTTTAATGAAAAGTTAAAGATCATTATTATGGAATTGTTTATTATTTATGTTATTTATGTTTAGTATTACCATAATTGTGTTGTACCAGCAGCGTGCACAAAGTGTGGGTTTCTCTATGCCTACAATAGGACACTTCACACGTGTTCTTGAACCTCCTATCAAAAGCAGAGCTTTGCTGAAAGCACCACCTAGAAATGCCTCTGGTGCAGCTGTATTCCACTGCTTCTTATCGCAGTTGACATAGCTGTCGGATAAAGTTTGGATATTTTGGTCATTTGAGGGATTTTTATACATGCAGCTATGGGTTTTGCTGGCATAAAACCCACTAAAAAGCCTCTAAACTAGACCCACATATAGCACACATGACTTGAGAATCACCAGCAATTGATGATTAAGGAAGTTTTGCCAGATAGCTGTGAAATTATTGTACTATATAAGAAAACATATCAAGGTAAAACACCTTCCAAGAATTAATTACATTCCAAAACATCTGTAGTTGAGAATAGTCATTCTTGTGTTTATGTGTTTATGTTATGAGATGAATTTTCTTAGGAAGTTTTATAAAATTCCTTTAAACTCTTTTATAGCTATACAAGGTTTGGGGCAGGGGAGGAAGGATCTCTAGGCACCCAGAAATGTTCTTGCTGCTTTTCATTCTGGAAAAGTGAAAAAAAACCCAACCTAATTGAAAATGCATCCTTTTTGACATGTCTGGAAGAGGAACACACAGACACTAGAGAAACAAACACAGTGTTGATTTTTAAATATTGGTTTAATGAGATGCAAATTACCCCTCCGTGTATGAGCTGAAGTCCTTTGTTCTCCAGCCGAGATTCTCTTAAGGAAGCAGGCCGTTTTTTTCGTGGGCTTCTCAAAGGGTGAGGGTGCAAAGCTTTGTACTCCTCAAACTTCCAAAGCAGCTCCGCTGTCATCAGCCTTGCACTCTCCAGCAGCTGATTTCTGGAACAGCCTGGACTAGAAAGTTTGCCGATGTAGCTGCAGTAGAAGACCTGGTAACCCTCCTAGAGACAGGATCCCATTTAAATTGCTTTAATAACTATCTCTTGCTTATACCAGAGCTGCAAAGGGTGTTTTGCTGTTGAAACGACACCTGTGGTTTTTTGCTGGCAAAGCTGTATTGGTTGGTGAGTGTTGTTACATCCTGCTATTGCTAAATCACCAAAACTTTTAAACATAAACCAAGTCTCTGTCATCTACCAGCCAGATTACTCCTTGTCCAGGTTACATAGGTGTCAGGCAGCTTCCCTCACTTTTATTCACCTTTAGAGTTGTACCTTGGTGACCTCTGTCCAAATAACCACAAGCTTTTTATAACTGGATTATCTCCTTGTTTAGAGCTAATCACCTGAGTTGTTCTGAATGCGGAGAGCCTAGTTTTGTTCATAAGGTCAAAATGTAGGAAATGCTGGATTTGCAGATGTGTGGAAGCACAAAAATTGCAGTTTACTTTTCCAGTGAGTACAGCTGAGTTGAAGATGCATGATGAAGGAACCATCTGCTAACATTTCTTTACTTTCAAAATTCTGGGTATTGTAACTTTTCTAATATGTTTTGGGCTCCATAGTCTCAGAAATTCTATATTTAGTAAAAGATCATTTGCTGGGTTGATAATTAGGAAAAATTTAAATACAGACATAGTGAAAAATATGTTTAGTGTGTCTAGACAAATGTACCAACCTTTATTGCCTTTCAAAGCTCTGCAAGATAGCCCTGGCAGCTTGTAATCTCTGTAACATTTTCATTGTGATGGGTTCATCTTTACAGGAAGGCAGACAGACCTCAAACAGCAATGAGCCAAGATCAAAGACTAAGAATAGATAGGAAAGAAACCCTTGAATCTACATATTCCTGTCTTTGTCAATCTATGCTAAATACCATGGCAATTAAAAGATCTCTGAAATATTTTGGACAGTATTATCAAACTCAGTATTTGGTATGTGGACATAGTGCCCAAAGACGTGACAGTAAGTCTTGTGAAGCACATCTTTATTTACACTGACTTTAACTATGTGGGCTACCACTAAAATCCTGACCACAGCACCTTTTTTCCTTGTGTTCCTGGTGCTAAAGATTGCTGCCTTCCCAGGAAGGTTTGTGTAATCTTTGGATACCCCATGTTGTCACAGCTAGATTGTTACTGGTACCCAAGTTGACATGCTACCAGCTCACCTTCTGAAATGACATCTTGGTGGGTCTTGGGAGACTGGAGGACTCAAAACCCAGATATATTTTACTCTGGCACATCTGTGTCATTTTCAGCTACTCAGAGAGATATTTACTACCGTTCTGTGTTAGCTGGGTGACATTTTGCTGGGCAAGGTTCTGGGTTGCTACAGAAACTGTCTCTGCAGATCCCTTCAATCAAGCAAGGCTCTAGTGACAAGACTCGTGCTTTCAGCAAGAACATAAATAATTCACATTTTTGCTGGCCAGCTCTCCATACCTTCCCTACAAACAGGCTGGCAGCTGCAAGGAAAGCAGCTGCAATTAGCTGGAACCAATATCTAGAGAGTTAAAAGCATGTTGACTAAAGTAGACTATATTTTGGAAACCTCTTGCTTTAGAGACTAATTTTTTTAATTTTTTTTTTTCAGAAGGGCAACCCCAGCAAGCCTCTCTGTCAACTGTTTTTCAGAAAGATAATGAGAAAGACTCCTGGTTTAACTAAACCTGCTCCTATCACACAGCATCACACTCCCCCATCTATCCCTCGTGCAGTACTGCCCTCAAGGAGGCAGCTGGCTTTCTCACTGATAGAGCACACAGTCACCTAACACCATGGAGCTAACCTGGAAAGGATCCCCTGGTGTTCAGATCTGCCTGGCTCTCTCTGCCCACGAGCAGCTGTCGGCACAGATAGCCCTGGATACCCACAGCAGTCAGGGACTCACAGTGTTAAGGCTCTGATTACGCAGGGCACTGCAAGCGCTCGTTAAAACTTGGCATTAAGCTGGAGAACTGAAATCCTGTTTCTACACACAAATTCAAGAGGATTCCCTCTGTACAAGTTGTAAACCCTTGTCACTCTAACTTCTTCCATCTATGCAAACTATCTAGTATTTAATCCATCCCCTTCTCAACCACACTTCTGCTGTTCAGGTCTGAAAGTTCAACTCTTCCTCCTTCTACAACATCCCCTTTTACAACTATTTTCAATAAATGTAGGATGAATGTCAACGAATACAGGATATATGTCAAGGAGTATGGGACAAATGTCAGTGAGTATTGGATAGATGGAGTCTACAGCAGTGTTTGGGTGAGCCAAGGTCTCGTCCATCTTTAGCAAGAAGAATTGGCCCAAGAATTTTGTCAGTAAGTTCCATGTAGTTAAACAGTATTTGCGTTGTTTTAGTGTTTAACGTGGCTGCAGCTAGCCCAGCCTGTGCTCAAGTCATGGACTATATTTTTTTTGTGTGTGTTACAGTGTGGTCTGATAAAAAGTCCTTTAACATTTAAGTGTGTACTGGTTTTGGCAGGAGTACAGTTGACTTTTCTCACCATGGCTGGTATGATTGGATTTGTGCTGGAAACAGTGCTAATAACACAGGCTGGGTTTCATTATCCCACAATGGCGCTTGCACAGAGCCAAGGCCTTTTCTGCTCCTCACCCCATCCCACCAGCGAGGGAGCTGGGGGTGCACAGGGACGGGACACAGTCAGGACAGCTGACCCCAACTGACCCAAGGGATATTCCAGGCCATAAGGTGTCATGCTCAGCATACAGAGCTGGGAGAAGAAGGAAGGAAGTGGAGATGTTTGGAGTGATGACATTTGTCTTCCCAAGTCACCGTTACCTGTGGTGGAGCCCTGCTGTCTTGGGGATGGCTGAACACCTGCCTGCCCATGGGAAGTGGGGGATTAATTCCTAGGTTTGCTTTGCTTGTGTGTGCAACTTTTACTTCACCTGTTAAACTGTCTGTGTCCTGACCCACAAGATTTCTCACTTTTACCCTTGTGATTCTCTCCCATTCTCTCCCCCTTCCCACTGGGGCAGGAGCATGAGTGAGGGGCTGTGCAGAGCTTAGTTGCCATCTGGGGTCAAACCACAACAATATCACGTGTCTTTAGTGGTCACCTGCATCTGCTGGAGGTTGTAGGTGCCAGATCATTGTGCTGGGAGCTGCCACGTGAATTACAGCTCCTCTGGCCTCCCCTGTTCTTCTCATCACAGCTGTTTCTGTCTGTGGGATATTCTAAGGGGGGTTTGAGGCTTCTGGGCATAGCACCAGCTTAATAAATGTTTGAAGTTGGTATGGCAGAATGCATCTGATGTTCCTAGGTCCCTTTTTAGAAATATTTCTAGTCTGCCAACTCTGTGGAATAAGGAGATTGGAAAGCTATAGACCTCTGGTTGTGATTTCAACTCCAAATAGTGACAGCACACAGATCCATGTGAGAGAAAAGACCTAATCCAGTCATATTCATGCAGCTGATATTTCTGCCAGAGACAACAGTTGCAAAGTATGGCAAGTGGTGGAAGGTGTGTTGTGATTCTTTCTACTTCACAGATCCTGTTGGGGAAACCAGCTGCTCACCAGCTCCTACTCAGCATGTGTGTCTGATTGTTCATGCCTTCCTTGGTGTCTGACTTTGTGCTGGTCCCCATTAAGTTGCAGTCCTGGAAAAGTTGCTCTGGTTCCTAAGTTTGTTTTGAAATTGAATCCCATCCTTCATTATAACTTTTGCCTTCTCAGTTTTGCACTATCGGTAAGCTTCAGACATGTATTTTTTATTCCATCATCTGCATTGTTAGTGAAACATTGAAAAAACTTGGATAGACCCATGTAGCTACCTTTCTGTGCTGAAACTATATGAAACCAAATTTGTAAATTTTTTAAATTTTAAATTTGTACAGGTTTCAGTTAGTTTATGAACATGCACGATGACAAAAATCTCACTGAAGTCCACGTATCTGATGATATCTACAACTTTTTGCTTTTTTATGAGTTTTGTTAGTCTATCATAGAAAGAAATTTGATTGCAATATCTACTAGATATAATTTATACCTGATGAATCCATGGCAGCTGCTACTCCTTTCCTTGTTATTTTCCAAATGCTTGCAAGTAATTATTTATCTACTCCAAATTGAAGGAACTGAAAGTGGCTGGTCTTTAATTTGCTAGTTCCAAAGACCAAAGCCATCAGATCCTATTTCTTATTGATGGTATTGAAGTTACACACCTTACAGTAACCCATTTGAAATGCTGGAATTGATTTATATAATGAATTTACAGCCTGCACCACTGCGTGCTCACAGTGAGCAAGGACTTGACTAACAGAGGAGCAGCTGATCTTTGCACTAACACTGTGAAAATCAATTGAGAATAAAAAAGACAGTGTAAACATGAAGCTTTGAAGAGGAAGAGCTATTCCCTTATGTCTTTATGGAATCAGACCTGAGATGAATGCCTGCAGGTGCAGATCACTCTGCTCTGACAGTGAATCACTGATAAATATTTTCTGAGAACAGTTACACAACCAGTTTAGCACGCCTGTAGAAGTTGTAGCTGCTTTGCTTATGGGACTGTTATGTGAGGCAAAAGCCCTGCTCGAGTGGACATTTTCAGTGTTTTTTTCTTCTCGAAGAATCTGTTTACCCATCCAAGGTTTGTTATTGGTTTGAAAAAAATTTTTTCACATAAATCAATGTTGTCAGTTACTAATGTCTTTGTTATCTATTGTGGAAAAAAAAGAAATTGAAATGTTGGCAAATATTTGCAAGACATTTTAAAAATGTATATTTGTGGGGTTTTTATTTGGTTGGTGTTTTCCAATTAAAAGCAAAGCTCCCATTCCTCTTTTAACAAAAGAACCCTGTCCATCAGAGAATGCTCAGTTTTGCAGTGAGGTGCAAAGTAGTTTTCCCAAAATCAATAGATAAGGTAGATTGTTCTTTTTAGCTCTTCGTTTAGATTAGAAGGAAGCACCTTCTAATTGAATTGAATTTTATACTGCTCCCCGGGGCATTTTTTCTGGGAAAAACTGTTGTGATTCTAGGCTGAAAATCTCCCATTTACCTGAAGGTGTCCATTTTTTGGGGTTCAGCTTACACTACTAGGCCAACGATAGCTTTGTATAGTGGTGAAAAATCTTTTTGTGTCTACTGTATTGCAGAAAGTTTCCAGCATTTCTCTTGAGAACAGCAAATCTGGTTTTGGGATGGTGCTTTAACTCTTACTTAACACAGCTGTGGTTCCAGCAATATTAACACCCACGAGTAGGGTGTAATGTTCCAGGAACATTAACACCCATTAAGTAGGAGACAAAGCAGGCACTCTCCCTCTCTTTTCCCACTCCACTGCTGGATGCCTTGCGATGTTGATGAATCTCCCTACTAACGCATCTCTTCCCTCTAATTTTCAGTCCGGACAAGAAAGCCCATGCATGGTTCAGAAAACAAATTATTCTTGCAGTGCCACCAAGCTCGTGTGTTCATTAAAATATAATTGTTGCTAGCTCAGCTGCAGAAACACTTCCTAGAACCTCTTCTCTCCTTCTCCCACCCTGGACAGACCCTGAAAAATACCAAACCACAGTGGGCTGGACTCCACTATGTGGATAACCACATAGAGGGTGGGGAGACTGCAGGATTATCTCAGCACATTATCTCTTGTTCTCCAGAAAAGGCTCTTCCCTGATTCTTCAAACAGGATTTTCCTGTTACTCTGTGTGGGCTGGGAGGTTTAACTACATTCTGACTCTTCCTTTGCTATGCGTGCAATTGTCTCCCAGAAATCTTTATGGAAACCTTTATGCAAGGAGGAATAAACCTGCTCAGTAATCTCAGTGCCCAACAAACCCAATCCTTCAAGTGTCATCATCACAATACAGTCAAGCAAGCAACCGCCCCCCTCAACCCTTTACATTAAGGAACAGTTTTTGACTTAAGCCTATTTTGTATCTTGTAAGAAGATTAAAAGAATTAAAGAGAAACCTGTTCAGTCCATTTAATATTAAGCATATGACATAGCTCCATCTTGTACAGGGTCAGAATAAATAGGACATAATGCCTATACACATTTTACGTTGCTCTTGAGGACTTCTAAGGTGGAATATCCTGCCTGCATCCATCTCCAGAGGATCCCCAGAGCTTAGTAGTTGCATACAGGTGCCACCAGCCACAGTTCTTGGGAAAACCATCCTAAGTGAGCAGAGTAATCACCTCAGTATACTGGAAAGGAAAGCTCCCTTGGCTGTGCTGCAAAGGTTTTGAGGAGGTGGAAAGTGGCTGGGAGTGGGTGGGATGGGGCTAAAGTCCCAGCATCCCTGCAGACCCTGCCCAAGGGGTCCCACGCAAGGTCACCGTGAATCAGCACGTGTGATTCACGTGTGAGTAGACCCTGCTCATCAATCAATCACATCAGTGCAATGGTGGCACGTTGGTGTGGGGGACATGGAGAGGACAGAAATTATGGCCTTGAAGGAGGGGCCCTGCAGCAGATCTGTGCCTGCCAGCCCATTCCCCAAGACAAAGTGATATAAGCACGATGACTTCTTGCCATACTGGCCATGCCTAAAGCCCTTGCCTGTCCCTCAGTAAATGCCAAACTAAGTGCAGCCATTTTGAGGATTCTGTAGATTCTACAGTAAAAAATTCACTGGCTGACCTAAATGGAATGATTACAGAAGTACTCACAATGTACTTCTTCACAACCATCATAAAAGTCCTGGGCTAATTCCCAACTGCTTTTACAATCTGTTTGCCTGAGTTGCTAGCAGGAAAAAAGCTCCAGCTACAGTTTATTTGCATGGTGTAGGAACATACAGCTGCTTAATATCTCTATTTATTTACAGCACTGTGTTTGTTCAAAATGTACATACAGTATATATTTATTGTCAATCATAAGCAATCCATAATGAACAAACAAACTGTTGCCTTTGTACTGGGAGTAGCTGGTATATTGGGATATACCATGAGAATCAGCATTTGGAGATGTGCCAGATGACATAGAATTGGGACAGGTTTCTGGCCTCATCACAGCCTGTTATTGCTTTGAGCTGGGTTTATATGTGACAATACTGTGCTTGGGTATCTTAGCACATTTTTAAACATATGTAGACAAAGGTAAAAGCTATGTGTTTCTGTGTCTAGTTAACCACTTCAGTGCTGTGAAAGGAGACACAGTCTAGCCCCATAATAAAACCAACCCACAATAATCCAAATATGTATTTACTCCACATTTTATACGATTTAGGCTGCAATTTCAGTTAAGTCAATAAATTTGCAGATTTGAATTATCCAGTCACTAAGTAAATACAGCAAATAAGCAGTATACATATTGATGAGCTAGTGATTTACAGCAGAACTCATTAGCAAGCAGACACATTAGTAGGTTGCTCAAATAAAATCTTCTTAGATTTTCTCTACCTCCATTTTCTTCCTGATAGCAAAAATTCTGGCTTCTCCTTTTGCCCTTTCCTCCTTGCTGCTTCCATCAGGAATAAGGAAGTATAAAGGTACCTATTTGTTTCACTCACACCATGTAAAACACTGGAAAGTGTACACATCAGCTCATAAATAGGTACAGGAGCTGCAAAAATGCTTTCTTCAAGCTCTGCATCTGTTATAAGGGGCCTCATGGTGCAAAGTGTGCAAAGACACAAGCATTTAAAAGAGCAAAACTCAGACTCATTGTTCCAGGCCAACAGGGTAGCTCTGCTGAGGTGCTTTATGAGTCCTTCTCTTTTGCCTTGCCCTTTTATTGCTCCTTACCTCTGTACTCACCTTTTGTACGTGCGAATGCTCAGAAGAACAACTTGATGGCTCCAGGCCAAAGTTTAGCAATGGGTTTACATTCAAATCTTTATGTTTGGCAATTTGCTCTTGTCATGTAAGTGTGCAAATCTACTAAGTGCAAATCCACTAAGCACGGGGCAGAGGAAGAGCATTTCCGGCAATGAACTAAGGAATTCACATTATAATCCTGCAAGATACTTTAAAGCAGGCACCTCCTCATTTTGGAGGTAATAAACATGTATAATTATATTAGCACTCTGGTGGAGTCAGCAGATCTTTGAGGCGGACCTACCTCCAGTTTTCCCTTGAAACAGACATCCCAAAACACAAAGCTCTTAACTTCAGAAATCAGATTTCGTTAAACATAAAGAAATACTTAAAAAAAACCCCAACAAGGACAACAACAGAGAACTCTCCAAGTTAGGCAGAACAGAAGCAGAAAGTGTAATTTCTAAATTAGGTCCTTGTTAATTTAGGTTCTTTCTTCCAAACACTTTTCTCTCTCCATCCTATCCTTAGAGTGGTTCACTGAACTGATCATGCTTAACTGCACCAAAGAAAAGCATCCTGCACCCTTTCCAGGGTTTCAACCACAGCTGCAGCATCCAAGGCAGAGGCAGCATCTTCCCTGGGGCCAAAACAGCCTGTATGTTTTGTTACACAGCACGTTCCAGGGAACACAATAGATGGTGAACGTTGAAGAGAGCAGGTACTTCTCCTGCAAGCTGCAGAAGGAGGCCCAAGGTTGTGGCTGCTTTGCCCTGCAGCAATTGGTTTAGCTGCTCTGTAGCTGCCTGCTTTGTCCTGTTCCAAGTCAGCTGTGTGTCCAGGTAGGTGTTCCTTAGCGGTGAAGACATTTGGCAATTCTGTGTCTTGTGTTGACTTATGTGGGTAAATGAAGGCACGTTAGTGCATCCAGAGTGCACGGGCATGTTTATATTCTATATAAACAACTACCTTGTCAGTATTGCAAGATAGCAATCTCGTGTGGTCACTTCACTGGGGATGTAGAGCCTGTGTAATGGAAGGGATGTAGCTAGTCACTGTGAAGATGGGTGCAAGAAGCTGGTGATTTCACCCCAGAGCTGTTTGCCCTCACAGACTGTGACCCAGCTTGTGAGCTGATGAAGTAAACAGATCTCACGTCCCATGTATGCATGAATCTGACAAAGCACATTTACCTAGTTTACTTAAAATTTCAGCAGACTGATGACAAACAAAGCAATGATCTATATTTTAAAGATTTAGGCTGTGTTTTCAGTGAAGTCAATAAATTAACAGATCCAAATTGTCCAGTCACCAAGTTACTGCAGCAGACAACCAGGTCACCAAATGAAAAAAGTAAGTTTTTTTTAAGCTTTTCTTGGAATATAATGAAGGTCTAGTTTTCTTTTTACCAGAAAAACCCAGCTATTATTTAGCTAATATTTTATTGACACAGTTAACATGTCACTGGAGGACCCTGTCACTACTGGGCATAGGTGTCTGTGGAACATTAAGGGTATATTTTGGTCTTTGGCCAGTTAAATGATCCAAGCAGACAAGAACTGTACCTGAGCTCAGTCCAAAAAGTGTAGTTATACAAATGCTTGCAACACATCCTTAAATCTCTCTGCTTTTACATGTTAGCAGTTTCATTGTTTTTGCCATCTCTATGCAGCTACAGAGTATTTTGAAGATTTAACATGCAGACAGATGATGGTTGAATCATCTCCAACAGCTGTTTTCATATAGCACTGGCATTTTCACTAAGAACATATCAGTGGTAGTGTTTTCCTTTTTTAGCAACTGTAAGATACACAATTCACCCTCCTCCTCTCTGGCCATGGCTTAATGACACAATAAATCCAACATTAGGGCCCTTGGCATCGGACCAGATATACTATAACCTGCTTTCACTCACGCTGTTGGTTAAAATTCCTCTAAAATTTTGCTGATTTCTTACTCACACACTTGATGTGATTACAACTACTGCTCTCTCTGTGCCAGTTACTTCATGTCAGATTAGATGTCAGCTACCAACTGTTAAAAAACTCATATGAACTCCATACCAGACATACTTAATTCAATGGCAAGGTGGCCGTGTGCCCACAGTGAACTGGAACCAAACCTATATGCTTGGAGATCCATCACAGCACGTAAAAATGATGTAAAGAGCCTCACACATGCACTGCACACACTAAAATTACGATATGCTTTCACTGAAAGCATTTAAAACTTCACTGAAATAAAACTTTTCACTGAAAAAGTTAAAACATGAATGGTTCAAGCAGCTGTTTAATTTTGTAGGATCTCTCTCCTTAAAGTTACTCTGGGATTTTACCGAATTAGGTGTTCCTACATAAGGGTGCAAGGCTGTGTATAAGGGTCATGGTTGAGAAACAGCCCTGGCTCCTGGCTCAAACTGCAAATGCAGGACTTCCATCACTATAAATTTTGTTTTACAAAAATAATTAAAATTTTAAAAAGCATGGTATGTCCTTACATTCCTTCTTTTCTTGTCAATCACTGTCATGCTTTCAGCATTTTTAAAGCACTCCAGACTCTTACTGTGGAGGAACAGAAGAAGGAATAAGAGCTCACAGTTCAACTTGTTAGCTTTTGGCCTAAAAAACACAAGGCTGTTTGGCATTTTGTAAGAGGACATTCCACTCATAGCTAAACAGTTTTCTTGTACCAGTTGTCAAGGGGATTTTAAAAAGCTTCACATGTTCTTCATATGTGAGTAAATATTGAGGCTTGGGAAGACATGGTGTGCTGTTGGTTTTGGTTGTAGTGTTTCAGGGAAAGGGTGAGGAGAAGAATGGAAAGAGAAGTGGCATAATCTCTGGTTTAAGTTAGTTCTTGAACTCCTGGCTACTTGTGTTTAGTTGCATTTCTGAAAGATAGAACTGCTCTGGGCACTGCCTCACATTTTCCGCTGCTTGAAGTTTGATCTTTCAGTATTAAAAAATGGCAGTTTTCAACCACCAAATTTTGCACTGTTGATTTCTCTCAGGAGATTGACATGTCTGCTCCACATCACCCATGACCAGGCAGCAGGGTGATATTTTTCTGTACTGTTGTACCAATATGTACTTCTTTCCTTTGTCACAGAAGCTGCAGCATGTCAGTAGAAAAACAGACCCTGTAATAACTGTGAAGACTTCTAATCCTTACAGTCTCAGCTTGCTTTAATGCTTGCCTTAGCTTGACTCAATAGAATGACTGGAGTTGCAATAGCATGTGCAAGGTTGTTCTTTAGTAAATCTCTTTCCCTTGGCTTCTCACAAGATGAAGCACCTCTGTAGCACGGCTGCAAGGCAGAGACAAGATACATGGAGGAAAGAGTAGAGCTTGTTTTGCTAATAGCAAACTGCTTTTTGAAAGAGAAGTAGACCCTCCTCTGAGCATGTGTACTCTTCAAACATGTCACAGCTTCCCTGTTTCTAAAGTCCATCCTGTCAATTCCTTCCTTGTTGATTTTGGCAGAAAGTTCAGACAAATCAATTAACTGGTGTCAAATCTCTGCTCTAAGAAAGTAAGATGCCACTGGGAAAACCAAGAATACCCATTAAAAATGTTCCACAAGAAAATGCCTCATGTTGCATCTGTATTTAACTTGTCAAAGGCTTTGCAAAATTCTGTGCCTTGATGAAGCAACTGTCAGTTGTCAATATCTAAAGACATTACATTTCAAACCTGGAAAACTGTTGGCTCTTTTACCCCACTGATGTAATTTGGTTTGTTCCACCTTCTTTCCTCTTTCTTTGTAGGATAACAGCTAAAATGAGCTGCTTCTAGGAAAGCACGGTGGCTGTAAACTGACATATACACATTAAGCTTGAGTTCACACCGGGTCCATCGATGGGCAGCACCAATAAGTGACTGTCTTAGGTTGCAAAGCAAGATGTAACCAAACGTATGTATTCTATTGCCATCTGTTAAAACCAGGTGGGGCAGTGTTATTTATCTCTTCCACAACCCATCCTCCCTCCAGGGGCATATCTTCTGTTAATGGGCCATTGAATGACTCACTGCATGACTGATAAGCTTACATCATCCCATTGTGAGATGTTCCGCCCAGAGGGAAGAGCCAAGCATTCCTACCTGGATATAACCTGAGATTTAGAGCACCACAGTCAGCCTTTTTCTGCTGGATTCTTAGGAGCAGCTTTTTTCTCCACTGGATCCCCAGAGGAAGACCAGACCCATCTGCACCACCACTGGGCCTTCAGAGGAGAACTGCATCCTTCTACAGGATCACGCTTCAACAGAACCACATTTGTCACTCCAAAAGGACTGCAGCCACCATTTAATGGGACTGCTCGGACTGCTCCCAACACACTGACCAACAGGGTGTCAGGTTGTATTCTGACTGCCAGTGTTTGTTTTTGGGTTTTCTTTTTGTACTACTGAATTTTTATTTTAATTTTCCTAGTAAAGAACTGTTATTCCTATTCCCATATCTTTGCCTGAGAGCCCCTTAATTTCAAACTTATAATAATTCGGAGGGAGGGGGTTTACATTTTCCCTTTCAAGGGAGGCTCCTGCCTTCCTTAGCAGACACCTGTCTTTTCAAACCAAGACAGTGACTTATGACACTGTCTCAGAGGTGAACAGGAATGTCTCTCTGGCAGAAACAAATTAACAACATAGCTCTGCAATCTCCAGCTCTTTGGCAGCACATCCAGCAGTCTGCCCAGCGACTAGAAATGCAGCTCTTCAGTCAAGACCTTATGTCAAAATTAAACTAAACTTAACCACTCTAAGTTAGGGCCATCCAACCTGCACTACCTAAGCTTTTCCTATATTCTGTAGAGAAAGGATAAAATATGCAAAGAAATACCTCACAAAAGATTTTGTGTTATATTTTCAGGCACCTACTCTATTTCATCCTTTGAAGGGTCAGATGTCATATTGCTGAGATTTCACTGGCATTAGGGCCTCTCTCCAAAAGGCAGTGAAATATAATCTGGTGGAGCATTACAGTATGTACTTTTCATCTGAATCCAGAACTTTGTGGACCCCTGGACTTATTACTCTGTGGAAGGACAGTTAGAGGTACATACAGTAAATACAAGTAATTAATCCTCCAAATCAAGAATTCATGAATTTAAACCTAAATGTACACAGGTAATTTTTTAGTAAGTTATTATAATTCAAATCAGCAGTGATGTGGATCAAACCTTTTCCCTAGGAAAGAGCAGTAATTAATCCAAAATTGGTAAGACTGGGACCAGTTCAATTGAAAACAGGTGTCCAGTATCATCAATCCAAATCCCAGGGGACAGGTTGCAAACAACAGAGAGCTTGTACAGGAAAGTCTCAAGGGTTAGAGATGACTCAATATATCACTGCATCATTGGAAACAGGAAGAGGCTATTTCATAAGTCATGGGTAATTTCCATAACTTGAAAGCCCATCTGTATACAAACAGGTCATTACAGCAAGGAATCACACACAGGATTTTCCATCTAATTAACCTCAAGCAGAGCACAAGTACTGGGCACACTTACATCCTGCAGAAAGCTCTGTATAGTATGGTGTAGATTGGAAACTTCCAGAAGAACCACAGTGTATGCTGGTGTCATGAATACACCCTTGTGTCTGCAATAATCTTCTCTTATCCTCCTGACCCTTTTCCTCTAATCCTTTAATCACTGTTGTGGCACATCTCTGTGTTTACATACATCAAACACACTTCTTGCACCATGGACGTGATTTTGGAAACAGGTTCAAAAGGCTTGATACCTGCTGATGAGGAGGAAGTGAATCCTATTCATGTTTGGTATTGCTGTCTTTTGTGGAAGAGAAAGCCAGAGGTCATCTGCTGTTTGTAGCCTTTGTGAAGATGCCTCTTCAATTTTTTTTGCTTGAGTTGGTCCCTAAGTTGCTCTATTTCTGCAAACAGAGAAGAATTTTACCTACTCTAGTAAATACTAAGGCTGCATCTGTGCTATACTTCTGCAACAGTTCAAAACTGCTAGTACTCAGGTGTTTGGGTTTTTTAATTAAAGAACTTTAGATATGAATTCCATTTTGAAAATAATTTCTGAGTGGTAAATAAACTGAAATCAAGAACAGAAATGTTTGAATTTTAGTTCAAACCTTTTAAAACTACTTAAAGATATGTAGGAAAATTCTGAACAGAGTATCTAATTCAGAATATAAATCACTATATATTAGAGCATTAAACATTTTCCATCATCATTTACTACTACCTCTTATTTTGTAAAGCTTCTCAACAGGTCGCCAGTCAACAGCCTGAACTACTTATGTGCACATGGTCCCATGTGGAATTCCAGTGATTTCAGAAAAGTTAATGACCGTCTACTAATTACATGACTTTAACTGTTACATTTTATTCTCTTAGATGTGAAATCAGATCCATAAAATCTACTAAGTGTGTGCAGACCTTCAAAGATGAAGCAGAGTATTACCCGATTAACAGCAGCAGCAGCCTGCAGGCTGAGCTGTATCTCAGCTAGATGTGGAGGTCAGATATCTTAACTTTGAGCCAGTCTAACCTCTGCTTCCTCTGTGGTCAAAAGAAAGGAACATCACAAGAGACAAATTAGTCTCCCTGCAACACAGACACAAGAATTGAGCCCATTCCTACATAAACTACTCACACAATTAACTATCTAGTCATTAGCTGTCGCACATAGTGGGACTCCACGTGAGAGTAATTATACATGCACAAGAGCTGTTTGGGCTCAGGCTCCTGCTAGCTTGTGTTCTTTAAACTGAGATTTTGAGTTATGGTAAGAGGTGCTGAAATCAATCTTGGGATACGTGCAGTGCTCTCCACAGAGTGCAAGGCAAGCCCAAGCACACACTGGGCATCTGTTAGGTGTCTGAAGTTCAGGGAAATTACTCCCATTCACTACTACTAGTACAGCAGACACTAGTAATAGTCACCGCTAGTGTCTTATGTTCCAATCCCTAATAAATGCTACAGCACTGACAAGTTATGCAATTATTTATTTCAAATACCTTGATCCTGGGCAGAAGTAGTTCCCAATCAACACCAACATTATTTCAAACCTGTCTTCCTAAACTTAACTATATTTTGTTCTTGTTACCTGGAAGAATAATGCCAGACGAGAAAAACCCAAAAACAAATCAGTGAGGGAAAGCTGAAACAAAAATATTTGCTAGATACTTCTTTTTTGTAATTACTAACTAAAGATGAAGTATTAGGCACTAAAGGAAGCACTGAGGCCGTCACGCTCACTATTCACGCTGTAGAGTGTTTAAACATTACAGCAAAGCATAAACGGTCTTAGAGCCACCCTCTGCTGGTGGACACCCACCGGTACAGTGGGCTAGCAGCTAAGGCAGCTAGCTACAGCAGCCTCTCCAGTTTCGGAGCCAGCAGAGATCCACACCCCTGACGTGCATTTTGCAGCACCACGTAGTATTCGGCTACCCTAAAGACTTGAGCAGTGACCGAGGGGAGCTGGGAGGGACCGAGGGTGGCCCCTCTCTGTGCCCGTTCGCGTTACAGGGTGCCTCGGGTTCTGCAAGGGGAAGCTCTGCCATTCCCTCTCTCACCTTACAGCTGCATCCAGCCCGGGTTTCACCTTACAGCCGTGTCCCTAGGAGTCTGCCAGGAGAGAAGATATGAACGGGATTTATGATCGCTAAATAGAGCACAAACCATGCTCTATCTGCTGCTCTGCAGGCAAAACAGGTGGGCTAGGAAACCACAAACCCTGCCTGAACAAATACTGACTTGCACAACCACCTTCATGCATTCATTTAAAATAAAATACAAATGTAATGTTTCTGTTTTGAAAATTAGGGCTTCTTTTATGACTTCTACTGTTTTCCAAAGAAATAACAAAAAGCCACATTGCATTTTGGACTCAGAAATGTGAACGTACCTGCTGATGTCAAAACCAGGCCATATGAAAATGGGTGAATAGTTAAAACTGTATCAAGCAGTTATTTATCTACAGATGACTTCCAATATAATCTTTACTAAAGAGAGAACAATACTTGACTATGATGATGAATGCACTATAATTAGGGGAACTCTACAGAGATACTGCTAAGTCTTTGATTCTCCTTGTTAAAATGTGTCAGCAAGTTTTCCTAGGGATAATAGTTCTCATAGAACACTGTAGACATAACCTGTACGAAGGGCTGGGTTTGCTCAGCCTGCTGACAGGTTTTTGCACGATTGTATTTTAGCTGTGACAGGTTGGTTCCCAGCAATACCATGGGTCTGCATCCTGCCTGGGCATCTGCAAAACAACACTTCTGTATTGGAGGTATTTGAAGCAACTGGCTACAGAGATGTTTTCCTCTGGTATAATCAGTTTAGGAAATAGAAGGCACAACTTCAAAATTTTAAAATGCAAAGGTTAAATATATGAAACTTGGCACATGAAGAGCACTTTTTGTCCACTTTTAAAGTGTTATGAAGGCTCTTTCCCCACCTAGCTTCAAGGAAGGCTCTTTCCCCCAAGCTTACATTTTTCTTTATAATGGGATGCTATAGGTGGAATTCTGCAGCCACCAGAATCACCATCTCCCCACAGCTAAAAAAATATTACTATAGGGAATTATCCTAGGGTTTCTCACACACTAAACACTAAGTGCAATGTACTACATATGGGTGACAAGGAAATAGTAGAAAAAGAAAAAAAAGGGAGTTTGGAAAACCTGTGTCTTGGCAGACACATTAGCTAGAAACAAAATTGTGATGAAAACCAAATGCCATTTGTGGATGGTGGACATAAGCAAAATAATGCCTTGTTTTTCCTGCAATGTCACTGACTGCTGACCAGTAAACTCAAGAAAGACTGGAATAGCTATTCTGTTATATCCAAGGAAGTGAACATTACCTGAGATTGCATACATAAAGCATGGCCGGAGCACAGGGAAGTTCAGGGCGCATGTTTCCTTTGGGAGAAATAAGATGGTAAATCGACAGTTCTCGAAGAAGCAGAGCCACGCACACCACAGAGAATGAGTGAGGCAGACATATTCCACAAGCAGGATCTTGGCCGATGTGATTTGTACCTAAATTTAACTTCAGGTAACAGAGAACTGACTATACCAAAAGGCTGGGATATCTGAGGTACCATCAAGCCCATGAGAATGAGGCTGCAATGCCACTCAGAATGAAAGGCAGCAATGCCACCCACCCCAGAGAGCCACATCACTGAAGTGTTGACGGAAACTTGTGAGAGACCCCTCTCACCCTTGCTTTCATGGCCAAGCATGTCACATGCCTCAGTACTCATGACAAGACTAATCCACCCTCTCAAGGTTAGTTTAAAAGACAGACGTGAGCAGACGTTTTAACAAAACAATTCATGCCAACTGTATTTGCTGTGGACCAGACATTTGTGTTCTATTTGTTCTCAAGGAGGAATAGCTTCTCCATCCCATGAGTTTGTCAACACAAAGCTCCTCTCCTTTTCCATGATTCTCCCAACTTACTAATTTGTATTTTAAAGTGTTAAATTATGAATAATATATAACGTATACAAATGTATTTTAATACATTTGATATACATACATATATGCCTAGATTTCCAGATATGTACTTAAAATTTACACTATAAAAATAATTATTAATTATTGTATAAATATTTATAATTAATAACATTCATTTATTATCATTGGACCTACTAAAATAAACTCCATTTCATCACCTCCTTGTTTCCAGGAGGTAGCACTGGGACAGCAGTTCCTCCAGTCACAATCTACCCTGGAGATGGGAGCTTTCGGTGGGCAGGAATTTTCAGGAGGCCACACAGACCTCACTGCTGTGAGTTAGTAAAGTGTGACTGCCTATCATCCCTGGTGACACAGAGCACCCACCTCGCTGCCAACTCATGTGAGGATTGCACCTGCCTCTACTTCAAGTTTGTTTGTCCAGAAAGGTTAACAGCAAGAGTCTAACTCT
Source organism: Leptocoma aspasia (assembly GCA_013399835.1). Taxonomy (NCBI): domain Eukaryota; kingdom Metazoa; phylum Chordata; class Aves; order Passeriformes; family Nectariniidae; genus Leptocoma; species Leptocoma aspasia. The sequence goes on along the minus strand of VXAX01003037.1, from coordinate 31,264 downwards.
TGGGGGATGCAATTACTCTCTTAGCTGACTAAGAGGCACTCTGCCTCTCCACTGAGGCTGAGCGTGTACAGTGAAGGCACTGCAGGTCTCCCTGAAACAGCTGTCACCTCATTGTCCTCATCAGAGGGCAACATTCATCATAATCAGAACAAAGAAAGGAAATAATTGCATAGTAAGAGTTCACAGCAGAGCAGCCTTCACTGGAAGCAGGAGCATTGCAAAAATGATAATATGCTAATAAGGTAAAATAATTTTATCTCTCATATGTGAAACATTTTAGTACCCAAGTCTCTCTTTTGCTGATCTACTCTGCCATTAAATATATAATTGTATTTGGCTATGTGTGCAGGGGTAATATACAACTCCCTATATGTAAGAATTAGTTCCATCAAAGGAAAATATATTGGTAGTCTCAGTAATTAAAAAACCCCCAAACTTAGGAGAAAACTGTTCCACATTTTACTCCAGCTCTGTCTGCACAAGGATTTGTCTGGAGTACGTTGAACAACCCCTAGTGCTGATACATACAGCACGGTCCCTTGAGCTGCCCGGTCAGAAAGCTACACACAACAAAACCACAAAAAGGCTGTGTCATGAGACCTAACACAGAAAAACATGGTTAACAAAACCACCCATGTGCACAAGGGACACTGCTGCTCCTCCCCCACAAAACGAACAGCATCTTTAGATGCATGATTTAGTGAAACAGACTTCAGCAACAAGGCAACTTTGGACTTATGGCATGCACCCAGCCACCTGGTTTTTGTGCCATGGTGAAAACGCTCTAAACCAGTTCACAAACCTAATTCAAGTTCTAGAAAGCCACAGAACTACAATCCTCCTCCGAACATCTGCAATGACCCACACAAAAGCATACCCAGGGCAGGGAGTGTGTGTGAACACCCTGATTAAGACACTGATAGCTCCATATGGCACTCCAGGCGTGAAAGGGAATGGTGTACTGCAGCATGGGAAGGGCAGAAGGTAACATTAAAACTCCTCAAACTATCAATGCCACCACTGCCTCTGCTTCGTGCAACTGCATTTTTCAAGAGCTCAAAAGCAGAGAATTCAAGTAATTACACCACCTGGGAATGCATGCCCAAAGAGGCTCTACTAGAAACAAAGCAATGCTGATACACATAAAACCAGAACATGAGGGTTAAGACTTCCTTGAGCAAGGTTGCTTAAGTCATCAACTACACATCTCTATGCTATTTTTCCTACATTGTGGCACATCACACCTACTGAGATGAAGAACATACCCTCCTCACTTTGTGAGCCCTAGGTGTTGTGCATGCAGAACAAGGTTCAGAAATCATTCTGGATCATGCAACTCAGCAGGTAAAGTGAGCAACGCTAGTGTGACCACCTTTAAATCTCTGCAAGAGCAGTGTAACATTATCTTTTTCATAAAGTTGTGCATCAGGAAACCAAGGGCTGCAGGAGTAGCCATTGAATTAATGGGGAAGCAGGTTTGTGTAGCCACGGCAGCCAGCACATGAAGGTTAGCTCCTCACTAGCAATCCACTAAATTACATCCTTAGGACACCACATGTAAATAACTTGACAGAATGGAGCAAGTGAAACCATGTGAGTGGAAACTTGGCCAGGAACCTGAGATACTTACTGTCACTGCCAATTTTCCAGGAAGAGGCATTCACAAAGAAAACAGCAAAATATCCCACCCAAAATAGAACAGTCAGCCAGTGGTAATGTACAGAAATACTAGAAGTTTGGGTAAAGAGTACACAGCAGGAAGAGTGCAAACCCAGGGAATTGTGGCACAGGCAATACAATCAACTGATGCTGTCCTAGGAGCTGCATGCTTTTTCACAGTGCAGCATTACTTACCCAAAAGGAAATGCTTTGTGCACTGAGGAATGTTCTGACTGCAATACTGTTGTTTAGGTACTCACTGCCCAAGCTTGTATTTTAAGCTGAATCATATAGGAAGCAACATGTAATTTTGCACCACTGCACTCAAGCACCTGAAGAACCTAAAGACACTTGCACACATGATCAAGGATGCCAGTGTATCAATCTAGGTGCAGGACTTCCTTTGAAAATTAGTAACGGTGCATCACTTCACATGAACATGGTTGCTAAAATTAAATGTTAACTTCTGGTTATGGCTTTCACTCTCCCTTCAACCAACACTCTTCCCCTACAACCTCATAAAAGAAAGGGTCATGGAGCAGTGCTGGACACTTGCCATAACCAAAGGCTCATATTGCCCTTGTCAAAGGAGGCAATTTCCCAAAATGCACTTTTTCAATGAAGATATTCTTAGCGAGCTTTTAATTTCAGTAGAATTTATGTGGCCCTTAAAAATCCTCTGCTCTCTCCCCTCCCACCTTCTAAATTTTATGTTGGAAGACATAAAAGCTAGTACCGTGCCTGAATACTTGTCAGCTCATGGACTGCTCGCCTGGCACAGACAAGCCGATCAGCTGAACAGTATCAGTTACCAACTCAGGTTTACCACACCACAACAAAAATAGACCTTCCCAGGATTAATGGCAACTGAGTCAGGTCCACACCAAGCATAACCTCAGTGGGATACCTCTTTATGCAATATGGGATTTTATCAAGCTTTGTGCTGAACAGGGCAGTGCACACAGAAAGTAAACACGCATTCCAAGTCCATGTTTAAACATGCACTCCAAGTGTTTCTTGTTCCACGTGGAAGTACACAGGGTACCCACTGTGTATATTAAAGCCAGAACCGTGTCAGCCAAAGGATTTATGCTCAGCCCTGGAGTCCGTCTGAGCCATGTTTGTGTGTCTCATTGCCCAGCAATCCAGGGGTGGGGAAGGCTCATCTTCAGTGCACAGCTGCAATCAGCCAGCTGGCTCTGCAGGAGTTAGGTGGACCAAGAAAATCTATTGTTCCAGGAATTAATAATAGCTGACAAAAACTGAAGCTCTTCGGGTGGTTCTGAACTGGGTAGTAGCATATATCCTTTCAAGAGAAATGCAGTCTGCCTACAGCCTCATGGTCTTTAGTAGTCATGTCAGGACATGCCACCTCAAGAGATATACCCTTGTGTAGCTAACAGCTGCAGAACTTTTGATTCCCCTTGTGTTTATCAAGTTCTCCCCACTGCCAGTGTGCCTTCCAAAATGGAGCTTCCCACAACTGGAGTCTCCTGTGCTTTAGCTACTTGCAGTTTTTCAGTGTCCTGACTAGCACTTTTAAATTCTGCATATTGTGATTATATTCCCCAGTATGAAAAATCAAGTCGATTTCCTGTTTCAGTATTAGATGAGCTCTCTTTTCAACTGAGTTTGTTTGAGTGAACTGAGTGAGTTCAAAGCTGTGGAAGCAACCACCTTTTTCTCTCTACTGGTATTCTTTCAGATACCAGATCTTAAGAACACAGGGACTTGCAGCAGCCTGCACACCCTTTCCTGTTGTGTAACTGCTATTGAACTGCTGCCATGTTTCAGCTGAAGAACATGTCCATCCTAACTTGACTCTTGACTGCTCTTACACCACTCTTCTTTTTGCTGAAAGACAAATATAGGATAACATTTTATAATTAGTCATTAGAACTATTTCCAGAGTCGCTTCACACTTGTTTGGCTATGCACAAATACTAGGCTCTTCCAGACACTGGTTTAACAAACCACAATTTAGAACACTTTAAAAAGGCACAGAAGCCTTCCACTCTTTCCTGTTTTTCCAAGCTCACAATGTATTCTTAGTGTTATCATTAAGATACTTGGAAACAGTAACATGATATACAAGTACTTACCTGTTCTTCCCAGCTGAACTCATCCTCTCACCTTTCCCCTTGCAGCTCCAGAAACTTACTGGCAAACAGCTCCATAGGAAACAATTAAAATAAAACAACTTTCATGACAGCTTCTTCATCCACTATCATCTGAGGAGTAACTTTAATTTGAAAGACTTTACACCCTTCCCCCACAGGCTTTGAAATAAGCAGTTGGTCAATGATACTTCCACTCCTTCCTCCAAAGGGACTGCAGACAACTATGTTTTACAGCTGGGATAATTAGGAAAAGAGGATCTTAAAACAAAATTTATGTGCCAAGACTAGCATAGACGGTATCACTCTTAGAAACCATATTCCACTTTGTTTGAATGCACATGCAAATCTTTTCGCCCAGGTAATTTGCATACCAGGAATGCTATCATGCCTGACCATCATTTCCAAGAACTGAGACAACCCTAACAGTTCTCTGTGCTGCACTGACATGGATGTGACAGTGACAGTGGACTAGACCACCACACACCTCAAAAATTATGACATGATGTATTAGTACACCTCATCTTGAAATCCATGTTTCTCATGCAGCTTGGCTGTGTATACTACCCAGTGAATACTCAATTTAAGCATCCAAACGCTTGGTTTCTGTAAGAGCAAACTTGTCAGAACGAGCGCTGAGACAGGAAGACAGGTTTCTATGCAAGAACTTAGATTAAACTTAGACTGAGCATTTTCTTCTTTGAGCAAAGTCATCACACATTCCTACTTATTTTCCTGATCTCTCCGTCAGGATCTTCCAACTGATTCTCCAGGTCAGGAAAGAGGGTGGGTGCTTACCGGAGTCCACAGTGACCAAAATCACTTCAGTAAAAAGACAACTCAAAGTTTTGCAGTGCAGGATGTCAGCATAGTAAAGTACACACAAACCTCTCAGCTTCACAGGCTGAGGACCCACAGACACTGGAGTAGGTTTCCATTAACAGCATTAAAACAGAGCATATGGATGTTTAGGAAATGCCAAAGGCGGGTTTTCAGTTCTCCTGTCACCTTCTATCATTTCACTGGAGATGCAACCACACCACTTATTTCTGCAATAGGACTGTAAGCCTCTTGCAGACATTGCAATTAAGGCCAGTTGGGTCAGGATAGATTTGGACATCGGCACTTTCAGGTGAGCAGATTATCAAAGTCTGACACACGTAACACGGGTTTCATCATTAACATCTCTGACAAGCTGTGACCAACAAGTAAGATCCATACACTGCCAAGGAGCAAATCCCCCAAAATTGACCAAAGTGAACAACACACACAGAGAAAACTTGTTTTACTTCTCTCTTGCATCAGGTGTTCGTTTGAGTAGTTTCTGAAGTAATTTCCTTTTTCCTACCTTAGCTGAGACACCAGTGGCATCTACATCTATAGATAAAAAAATAAGAGATAAATAACAGAATACCATTATCTGTAAAGTGAGGTGCACAGCATCCTCCTCAGAGCAGCAGCACTGACTGCAAGGGGATGGGGAGGGAGTGAAGGGAACCACTGCAGGTAAAACCAATTGTTTCTACAGCAGCTTAACAAAACATACTGTCATTCGGCCAGCAGACCATCTTGGATGAAAATTTCACATGCACTTTTTCTGACAGTTCAATACTTACCATCCTTACCAGGTATCAGCTGCAGAGATAAAAGCATAGGCCTAAAATCTACAGCAGACAACAGCTGTGACAGAAGGCATTGTGCCAGTGCCTTTTATTTCACCCACAGCTCACCTAATCTAAAGGTATCTGCATAGAGAAGAAACACAATTAGCAAAGAAATAAAAGGGGCTGTGCTTGTAATTCAGAATTCTCCAGCTATATGGAACTATTGATGCTATGAATTTTAATAACAGAGCATTGCACACCCACCACTCCTTTTCTTCAGTGAGGAAATGATAAAACAGGAGAACCTGGCTGTGAGGGGAAGCACCCTCAGAACACTGGACTTTTTCCAGGACGGCATGCAAGTGGTTCAGCTTCTTTAACTAGAGGGAGCTGCATCTAAAGTGGTAAAAGAATAGCATACACTGCTGTAGTACCAGTAAATCTTGAAAGCCTGCAATGTTCGGGTGAAGTATCTCTGCAACAGAACATCTCACAACACCCTTCCTCCAGCACTCGTGTATCCTGTGGCAAACACATCACCTGTGTAGTTATTGTGCAGCAATACCCTGAGCAAATGCCTTGTACTTACCTCCAGGAGGAGCCAAAGTATGAAATAAACCCTTGCAACTCCATTTTACCTGAGCTGTACCACTGCTCGACTCTAGCTAAGGCTTCAAGCAAGCCTGCAAAACTCTTCACAACTCTTTCCAATTTAGTATCTTCTTGGCATAATTAAGTGCTTTATTTCACAGGAATCAGCTGCAACTAGAAATTGTATTATTTCACAAGCCATGCAACACTTTGACCATCTTCCCTTCCAGTTTTGAGCACAGGCCTTCCACGCATGGTTTCAGGGAACTCCAGTCCCCTTAAGGCTCACAGAGCTTTGATTACTCCCTCATTTGGTGAACAAGTATTTCCCATTCCCCAGCACAAAAGACTAGCACAAGCAGGGATAATGTTCACTACAAGAAAGCCAAAAACCACTACTCAAAATTCCAGCCTACCTCCTACATGCCAGCCAGAGGGCTGAAACTAAGACAGCATGCAGTCAGCTGCCTAAGCCATGCCAATGTGAGACAGGCAAAACAGTGGGAAAGCAAGTCAGCTTGGCTGCTCCCATACCATGCTGAGATGTCGTACACCATCTCATCCGCTCTCTCAGCTTGTTCAAACTTGATTTACATGTCTATGGACACAGAATTATACATTTAGGTTGGAAGTGACCTCAAAAACCATCTGTTTGCAACCCTCTCCTGCCACGGAGAGGGTTGCAAACAGACACCTTCCAGCAGACCAGGCTGCCCAGTGCCCCATTCAGCCTGGCCTTGAACACTTCCAGGGATAGGGTGTCCACAGCTTCTCTAGGCAACCCGTGATGGTGCCTCACCACCCGCACAGTAAAGAATTCCTGCCTTGTACCTAACCCAAACCTACCCTCTTCAAGACATACTAAGGGCTTTAAAAAGAAGCAAAGCTCCTCCTGCTGGTCACACCAAGCCGTACGTCTCTAACGACCAGACACCATTAATGCAATTATCAGGCATCAGACAGAGCCAGAACCCTTAAAAAACTCCCTCAAACCCGCGACGCGCAGGCTGTCACCTGGCGTGTGTGACAAGGGCACGTCCCAACCTGCTCCCTGCTGGCAGCCGCCCCACCAAGGCCAGCCCTGCTCTTTAACCCACAGTCCGTACTTGGTCCAAGGTCCAAGCACCCCGGCTGGTACAGCCCCGCACGGGCCCCTCTCCCCGGAAGGCTCGGGGGGCACAGCCCCAAGAGCCACCAGACCCGCCTCGGCTCCTGCGCCACACCGAGCGGCGTCCCCGCCCGCGACCGGCACCGCCCCAGCGCCCACACGCCCCGGCAGCCGCGACCGGCCGCCGCTTCACCGCCCCCCCGCCCGCTCCCGCCACACACCCACCGCAGCCCCGCGGGACCCTCCGAGCCCCGAGACAGACTCCCATGCCACGGCCCCGCTCCCACCACGGAGAGGCGCTGCCTCACCCAGAGCCGGCAGTCACCGAGTGACAGTCGGCCGTGTCCTTCAGGGCACCCCTCCTCTACCCGCCGCGCCCCTCCGGCTATTCCTCAGTCTCCCCCCTCTTTCTCAACCGCTCGCACAAGCTCTGTCTTGCCCCTTAAACCAAGACAGGACTCACACCCTCCCCCCTTTTCCGACATCTTAACCCGGCTCCCCGAC
>VXAX01003037.1:0-23611 GCA_013399835.1 Leptocoma aspasia | reverse complement strand
ACCGCCTCTTTCCCCACCCCGCTCCCCAACGCGGCCGCGCGGCGCGGGATCTGCCGGGAAATGGAGTCCGCGCCCTGCACGCTTGCAGCGCTGTGGCAAGGGTAAAAAACTACAAACCCCAGAAGCCCCCGCTGCCAAGGGGCGCCAGCCAATGGCGAGGCGGCGGCGCGGGCAGTGGCCCCGCCCCGACGGGCGAGAGGGGTGATGTCATTGCCCAGCGGGGGCCGCGGGGGCGCGCCGCGCGCCGCCGCTCATTGTGCTCGGCCGGTGCCGCGTCCGCTGCCGGGCACGGCGCGGGGGCCGCGCTCCCGCTCTGCGCTGCCTGGGGCGGGCGGCCCTGCACGCATCCCCGCAGACGGCTGCCTTGCGCCGAGCCCTGCTGCTCCCATCCCGGGCGTCCTGGCCCCGGGGTGGCTCGACAGCGTTCCGGAGGGCTGCGCTGCGCTGCACGGGCGGTGGGGACTGAACAGCCAGCCCCGAGTGGGGCTGCCTTGCGCCCAGTCCCGCTGCACGCATCCCCGGGAGCTGCCCTGCCTGCCGGAAGGGTGGCCAGCACCCATCCCCGTGGAAGTGGGCTGCCTCGCGCTCGTCTCCGAGGTCAGCACCTACCCCGGCGTGCGGGGGCTGCAGCGCCCAGCCCCGCTATCCCCAGCGTGCGGCCGCCCGGGGCTGCCGCTCCTTCCCATCGCGGCTGACCGGCTCCTGGCTCCCGCCTCGTTTTATGGTCGTGGAGAGGGAGGAAAAATCCCAAACCAGGTGAGTTCTGCGCTCCTCTTCTCTTTCTGCGTGGTTTTCCTTGTCCTGTTTCCTTCTCCCTCCCAGGCCCCCATCTCCCGATGCCCTTCCCCGCGCTGTGTGTTCCTCAGCGGGGAGCAGCGCTGCCCGGCGGGACTGCGCTGTCGTTCCCTGGTCCTGCTGAAAAAAGAGGGGCGGAGGGACAGGGAAGGGGGGAAAAAAGGCCCTAACCTGCTAAATGGTTTCATCCCGTGGAGATGAGTCCTCCTCACCGCCCTTCTGGCCCGGCGGCAGCTCCGCCGCCGCGCTGCGCGTCCCGCAGCCCCCGGGAAACTCCCGCAACTCCGGGATGCTCCGGGTGCCCCGAAGCTGCGCGGTCCTGAGCCGGCGGGGAGCCCTGTCTCGTTTGTCTCCCTCGCTGGGTAAGAGTGGAAAATAAGATGGATTTTGAATTGCTGTCGTTAAGCGCTGCGGAGCCTGCGAGAGCCGGGCTCCTGAGGACAAAATAAATACGAGGTGTGCTTTAGGGTGGTTTTGGGGGCGTTGGTGTGCTGTCGTGCGGCTTCGTTGCTTTGACACCGCTATTCCTCCCCTCTTTCAGGGAAACGGGGGAGATTTGAATCCAACTGTCTCTCAGTCCTGGCTGTGTGCAGTTGGTCCAGGTTTCTTTTCCAAGTCACATCATGAGTTAGTGTCTTAAAAATTCTTGGCTGGACAGTCTGATGTTTTAGTTCAACTTTCAAACTACTGTTCTGATCTTTTTCCCTTTTATCGTAAATACAAGAAGTGCCTCTATTTTAAACTTTGTAGAAACTTTGTGGTCCAGCGGAGCTTCATTTTAGTGTGGCTTTTTATTTGTTTCCCTGTTCCTTGCTGTTTGTGAGGTGCAATTTGGATCTTTTCTTAAACAGTGCTAAGATATTAGTGCAACATAACAGGTATTTTTTCCTTATTATGTGACATCAGAAGGTTTTATCCCCTTCTATGACTAAGCTACTTCTGCAATTGCTAGTGGACCCCAGACATCTCATTTTGTGCTGATGGCAATGAAATGTGTGCACACAGAAGGGTCCTGCTCACTTCGAGTCTGTCAGTACCCTTCAGTGCCTTTTAAATTTAATCCTCACCAAAGCCCGACTTGGAGGCTGTTCTGAGAGCAGCAAGAGCGTGTGCAGCTGAGCTGATATTTTTAATTTTTTTCCTCCCCTCTGCTGCATATTTCTTCTGCGCTTCTCTTGTGTAACTGGCACTGTGTGTCCTCTGGCAGGGCTCTCCCTGGAATTGCAGTGCTGGGGAGAGGGTGACATGAGGGCAGTGGGGACAATGAAACTCCCTGTTTGGTTTGCTCAAAGTGTTTGTAAACACCCAGGCGGAGTTGGGGTGTCCGTATGCAAGGGATGGTGTTTTACAGCTTCCCCTCTTCGAGTGGGATAAACATGCTGCATCCACACCTCCTTGCATTTATTTTAGCTGTGTTTTTTCCTTCCTTTCTCTTTACTACTGACTCAAAAGGGAAGAACAACAGTGCGCGCAGGCGTTGCCTTTGGTTGGTCTTTTTTTAACATTTTTGTTTCCTGGAATGGCGTTTTCCTCTGTATTTTACAAGGGAGGGAACAGATAATCTAATAGAGTGTTTCCCATCTTGGCTGTAAAATGAGAAGTTTTATAGCAGTGATTTTGTTAGCTTGGGATAGAAGGCACTGGATATGAAGCGATAATTTGAAAGTGTAGCCTGGGAATTGTTCTGGGAAATATGGCTATAGAAGTTGGTGAGAACAAGCAAGGAATCCGTGGCCAGGGATTTTGCATTTAAATAATACAATTTTTGTGATGCCCATCTTTTAAAATTCTGTTTTCATCTTCCTATATGTATATGAACAAAACAAGCATACATAGCAATATGTATTTGTATGTTTTTCAAAATTTATTACATTTGATTTAGAAAGTTACAGTTGATGTAGAAAGACTTGTGGCAATGCATTTTTAAGCTATATTATACTATATCAGGAGGTGGATTAAAAATGTACTTCAGAAATATACACTATTGTATTAATCAGCTTAAATTTTGCCTTTCAGAAACTGAAATACAGACACACAGAAAGAGACAAAAAGCTGAAAATCACTCAATGATTGCTGTGAAAAAACCCAGATGAGCTAGGGGACTCTTCCTTGTGTTCCACAAAGACTTAAATGCAGTGTATGTGTTTACTGTGAATCAAGAGTTCTCCAAAATGCCAGTTGCTGGAAGCAAAGAAGGTATCCCAGGAAGGCAGCACTAAATATTTCCTCAGGTCTTTTACTTTTTTCCCCCTTATGTTACTTGTGTCCAGTTTCTAAAGGGAAATTTAGGATTAGGTGGTCTCATGGTCATACTCTGCAGAGTTTTCTTGTATTTTACTCCTGTTCCTCATGAAATTGAGTATGATGCCACTTATTGGCTTCCAATTATTGGCTATTAGTGAAGCCAGAAATCACATCCTTGCAAATTGGTTTTATGAGCATTACCTGTGTGCCCTGAACTGCATTAAATTGCCTGTCCCAGAACTGTTGCTGCCCTGGAATGCTTGGGTGCTACCCAACCTCATGTACAGGGGAACTGGGAAGAGCCAGAGCTGGGCCAGCCTTGCTGACTTTTCAGCCTAACTTTCCTCTTTGCTCCAGAGATGAGCTATGAGAGGACAGGGATTTCTGTAGCCTGGAGCTGGAATCTGGTGAGACAGCTGAAGTTCTGAAGCAAGAGGTGGATGGCTGAAGGTGGCTTTTCATGGAGGAACTGCGGAGTCGCTTCCCAAACAAGCAAGGGGCGAAAGGTGTCTGCAAGCAAACAACCCCCATTTGTCACCCTGCTGTGAAAGAGCTTTTCTCTGTTGGCTGATCTGTGCTGTGTGCTCCCCATCTTCCCAGATCCAGCTGCAGGTGGTAGGTGTTGCTCACAGCCTGAGCTGGAGTGTGGTGGCTCTCTAATGCAAGCTGTACAGAGCTCGTGGTTTCAGCTCTGGAGCTGCCTTGATTTGGGTCCTTGCTGGGACAGCCAAGCTGGCATCCATTGACTGGCAAATTGAGAAACCTACTCTGAGTTTTGTGGTGTGTCCCATAGAGGTGTATTTGCAGCTGGGATTTTTGTAGGAGGCATAGGTTTGTTGGCATTTTCTTATTTTTACATAAAATGTAGCTGAACAAGAAATAATAATAGGTGGGATCTAGATCGATTCCATTTCTCATTTTAAGGCTTATTGCCTTTTTTTGAGGACAGGACCAGCAGTTTGAGTGCAAGCCTTGCTCTCTGTGAGTACAGAAGGAGAAGTGGGGAATGTGCTAGGTGCTAGTTGGTGCATGTTGTCAAATAACCACCCAGGCAGTGAGAAAATTAGAGAGATTCATTGCAACTGTGTGGCTGGCATGGCAGGAGTGTGCAAAGTAGCACAAGATGGGCATACCTTGCAGTGATGAAGCTCTTTAGACACTGATGCTTGTATGGATGTTTGCAAAACTTTGGAACAAGAGATTTAGGAGACAGTAAAATAATTTTCTATATCACAGATGGGTTTCTGACACCAAAAGCATTGGCTCAGTTGCAGAGGTCTTGGGGCAGTTGGAGAGGTCTTGAGGCAGAGATGCTCACCAACAGCTCTACTTTGGCTGGAGGACAGATGAGATGACCTGAGGCAGTGTTTTGATTGGCTTTCTAGTTTCCACATTTTATTTTGCAGCAAGTCATTTAGCTTCCCGCTCCCTCCCAGTGCTTCTGTCAATAACTAACTAAATTCTCATTTTATTTTTAATGGCTCTCTTACAGTGGGGAAGAAGTGATCTGTCACATTTGTCATATAATCCTGCTTGGCCTGTGTGTAAGTCATGAGTTTAAAGGGGGGGAGGGAAGGGCTTGAGTCAAATATTCCTCAGGTGCTAATATGTTGAAATAATTAGGGCAGAACAAGGATAAAACTTGTCCCTTAAAATTGTCAGCTGTTAAACAGTCAAGACCACACTGAAGTCTGTTGCTGTTGTTTCATAACTGATCTGTGCTATTAAACATTGGCCCTGCATAAAGTATTAGTGATATTTGTGCTGTAATGTCATTTGATTTCACCTTGCATAGATAAAAATAATTAGAGAGCTTTGTAGCTCTGAGCTAAGGAGAGATATTTAGGTTGTGAACAGCTTGAGATTTACTTGCTATTTGTCATCTTGCCTCTCCTGGAGTTACTGCTTTCACTACACTGCAGAGGTGCACTCTTCCCTAATATACTTAAGGCAAAATTTAAACCTATTTAAAACCTATTTAACCTAGCTATTAGTTTCCTGAGATAATTAGGGAATACTTGTACAAACAGAGGAAAAGCCTTCAGTAAGGTCTTACAGAAATCTGCTGCTGCCCTTTTAAACATCACAGGATACCTTGTTTATTTTCTTTCCTTTTTGCAGAAATGTCTTTTAAGTACTGCTGAACTAAAAGTTAACTGTAACCTTTAAGTATATGAATAGTGTTTTCTTTTAGACCTTGAAAAGAGTAATGAGAAAAAGGAAGAGAGAAGAGGAAGGGGAGGAAAGGCTGTGCTGGCATGAAAAAAGATGAGCTTGTGCATGGTTTCTTAAAAGACTGTATCCTGCAGGGTGAATTTAAAAGGGGAGGAAAAAAAGAGGTGTTAGAGATGCCAAAGTACAGAAGTCAAGCAGTGCTTGGGTTACTGTGTCCTGCTAAAGATGCCCTCCATAGAGAGAGGGACTTCATGCAGGGCCCCTGCAGCCCAACCCACTGCTGCACTGTGCTGCTTCTCTGCAATGAAGGTTCCAAAAACTAAACTCTGCTTTTTTTTCATTAAGCAAAAGCTCAGTTTCTCAAAGGGCAGCATGTGTGCATTTAAAGTGGGAGTATTTCTTGATATAAATCCAGGCTGTTGTTTGTAAAAGAGAATTGTCATGGAACTACCATCCCGTAGGCTGGTGCTGAGCCTTGATGCCAATTTTTTTGGAACAGTGCAGAAAATGGATCTGACTGCATATGAGAGTCTCGCATCCCCCACAGTAACAATCATTTGCATGTGCTTTCCTGCGTGTTTTGGACCAAAATCCTTGCAGCCAAAAAAAACCCAAAAAAAACCCCAAAAGCCAAAACAAGCTTTTATTGCTTTGGCAGGAGGGATTACCCTGTTACCTGGCTCTGGAAGGATGGGACCCCTCTCCAGAGTAATCAAGCAGTTAGAATAGAATCTTTTCAGTTGGAAGGAACCTACAAGGATCATCTAGTCCAGCTGCCTGAACAGTTCAGGGCTGACCATAAACATGTTAAGGGCATTGTCCTAATGTCTCTTGAACACTGACAGGCTGGGGTATTGACCCCCTCTCTAGGAAGCCTGTTCCAGTGTTTCACCATGCTCTTGGTAAAGAAATACTTCCTCATGTCCAGTCTGAATCTTCTCTGGTGCAGTTTTGAACCATTCCTATGCATCTTATCACTGGATACCAGGGGAAGAGATCAGCACCTCTCTCTCTGCTTCCATTCCTCAGGAAGCTTCAGGGAGCAATGAGGTCACTCACCTCTTTTCTCCAAAGCCTTCACTGCTCTCCATAGTGCTCTTCCAGCCCTGATGAAGCTGCGTGGGGTTGTACAGGATGTTTCACTACTTAGTGGGGTGTTCCTGAAGAGACAGCACCATCTCCAGGGGAGCTGCTGATGTCCTTGTTCCCACTGCTTTCTCCCGGCTTGTTTTCCATCTGCCTGAGCCTCTTGCTCCAGTGTAGCCACCCCAGATGCACCTTCAGGAGCTTGGATATTCCCAGACTACAAATAAATCTGAGGAGTAGGTATAAATGGAGACTTTCACTGAAGAAGGTTAGGAAACAGATTATTAAAGGTGCTGAGCAGAAGAATTTGTGTGGTTAGTAGATAACCCTACATGAGATGTGAAACTAAAGGCACGGGAACTTGTCAAACCCTCCTGTCTTTCCAATGGTCATTCTTTTGCTCCAAACAGTCATTTATCCATAAATATGAGCGTGATGAGAGATCCAGAAAAATCTGTGCTCCAGAAAAATCCCAGATCCCTGCTTGGGACATAGGCCATTAGTTGAGATGTGAGCACCAGCATTCAGATTTACAACCAATCAAAGAAAACTTAAAGGGTTGCCAGGATTAGAAAAGAGATTTTGGGTTTGCTATGTTGCAAAGAATGCTTTCAGTAATGAGAAGCGGACTTGAAAAATAATCATTAGCACTTCTCTGTGATTTAAATTTCATTGCCTGAACTTGGAGAAATGGAAAATAGATCAGTCAAGGCTTTTCATCTAACAAGTTTTTAAAGAAAGCCAAATTTGTGTCTAATTAGTGAGAATTTCTTCATGGTGCTTGTAGAGCTTCTAAAGAGTGGTGTTTTCATGACAGTTGGGGCTGCATGGAAATATTTACTGAAAATAACATCCTTACTTAAAAACATGGTAAGACAACCTTGTATAACCTGAATTGATCTCAAGAAAACCACTATGGCATCTCCATACTGTGTGGTCTTATTTTCCTGTTGCTTTCTGATGGTAGAAGGGAGTTGTAAATTCCTTCTTCTCCAACACTGGAGATTGAGACTTTATTTTAATACCTATTGAACTTGATTAACTGAGAGAGAGGACAACTGCCACTTGAAAAAAAAAAATTTTCTGTTGTTCTTGCTTGACAGCTATTAACACAAATACCTGAGAAGTAAATGTAGGCTTGAAAAAGCTTTCCTGGCTCATTTGGTATCCCTGCTAGTCCTCTGGAGACATCAGATTATTCCATCCTGAGGCGAGTAATCTTTAGAGGTGAGAATCAGGTAGACTGAAATTGCTGTGGGGTGTCAGTTCACTTTTGCATATTGAGAAGAAGGTTAAGAGAAATAACGTTAGCCTTTTTATTTTTGCATCCCCCCTGAAGTTCACGGTACAACATGTCCTGGGGAGAAAAGGTATAAATTCAGATAAACATGTGGTAATGAGTTTATTTAAATCCCAGGAATGACTGGAGAAATCTCTAGCTGTCACAAAAAGGTAAGGGCAGGTTTGGGATTTCTGTGTTTCTATGAACTGCTGAGGACATCAGAATAGTCAGCATCTGGTTCAGTGGAGGTGTAGCAGCAAGTTCAACCTGTGTGATGATGGCTTTGGGCTCTGCTGTTCTTCTCTGTAATCCTTTTTTTCTGTGGCATAATTACAGAAAGTGGTTTTACTCTAAAGGGAATGTTTTGACACAGTTTGCAGCTAATTCCATGTTTTCTGTCTAAAATACACTCAAGTGCAGTGAGTATCTGCACCATTGCAATTACTCCAGCCTTGTTGGCAGTAGCTGTCTCCTGTCTGTAGCCAACAGAAGATCGTGGTACCCTCTAATTTCTCACATACAAAAATATAAAAATCCTTACTGTAAATATTTGCTCTTGAGAGCATTAGGTACTTATGAGGGGATTCTTGAACAATGTTGGGTCTATTGAAAAAACCAAACATGTAAAGACTGTGTCAGAGTTACATGTACCAGCAGCTTGAAACTGTAGAAGCAGAGTAGGTGCCTGATTTCTGTATTGCATTTGTCCTTGTTCTGAACAATTTGTTCCTTCTAAAAAGGGAACTGTGCCCATTCCCTTCAAGTCAGCAGTATTCACATTTCTCAAATGTGGTAATAGCATTTTGCTTGGATTGATGTGTTTGTGCACACATAGAAAACCCCCAGATAAACACAGGTTTCTGTTAACTCTTTAATTTCAGCAGGCAAACAGGAGTCTAAAAGTTGAGCTCTTAACTCCAGGTTAATGGATTTCTGCTCAACCTGTTTAGGAGAAGGAAACATGAGCATAGGACTTGGATGGAAACTGCTTTGTGGGATCTGTAGGAGTGAAGTCTCATCTTGTGTTGTGACCTGCGGTTGGCATGCCCTGAACACCTTGTGCAGGGATGTAGTGTATGTTCAGTGCAGAAACCATCAGTGTCTTTTAGCAGTTGTTAACTCCAAATTCTGTCTCTTTTGCCTATCACCCGAAACTGGAAAATAAACTTAAATATATCTATATTGTGATCCTGAGGTACCTCTCAGTATTTCCATTATGTTTGTAAATGACTTTTGCAACTGTAGAGTGTTTCCCTCTACTAGGAAGTCTTTTTTTTTCCTTTTCTTTTAATCAGCAGTTTTGTTGTCACAGTTCTGCAGGAAAGCTGTGTCTTGGTGCACTTGCACTTAGCTATGAGGGTCACTGGTCCCTATGTGTCACTAGGAAGCACTGACAAAAATGTATTCAAAAGCATGGCTTGTGAGAAGTGCCTGCTGGGTCACACTGGGCATCCCTGTGCTGGAGATGCTTGAGATTGCCCTGTCCTGTGCCATCATACATGGTTATTATGGACCATTCCTGAATTTTCAACTGCAGATGTGAATGTAGTATGGGGAACTTCTAAAGCTCATTCTCAAGCTGCTGCCTGGCCTTCATGCGTGCTTCCATCATCAGTAACTTCACCTTGCTCATTGTGAATGTTCAGTCTTTTGTCGAGGGCCATCACATTTATATCAGTGTTGTCTCTGATCTGTTGGGCTTCTGGTTTGGGAAACTACTTGGATAAGTCTGTCTTAAAATTAATCTTTTTTGCTAGGTTAACTTCTTGAGATAGCATCCTCAGGCTGATTCATTTTGCAGCCATGTGGGTGGTTAGCTGGTATTTAATAATAATAAATAAAGGCATGTTTAAAACAAATCCCCCCTAGTTAAGAATTCACAACTGAAGAAATTCAAAATAAATTGAGTATTGATTTGTACAATGAAATAACCAAGGAAAGCATTCATTGTGGGCTGAAGCTAATTCTGTTAGAATAAATGAGGCTGATTGTGAAATAAATATTAAATAAAGTATCTCATTAAGTTCCGCAGTTTTGCAAAAGCTGTCGCCACAGGGAGGAAGAACCTGGCGTGAACGATTGTTTGTTTACTGCAGCTGTCAGTCATTGCAGGGGTGAGCGTGGTGCATCAATTTGTGGAGTAGCCACTAGTAACCAGGTCATCCTGCTTAAATGTCAGGCTTCTTGCTGGAAAATGTGTGAAACTACATAAAAATTCTTTCCATCTTGGTAGCACATCTCTCATAATATTTCTTATTTTGCTTGATGACATCAGTTCTTGGAGATACAGAGGAAGGTTTTAAAAATATCTCCTGGGCAATGCTGGGTGTTGCTTAGCTAATGAATTTATTGATGTCTGCCTGATACTCCGGGGGGTTGATCCATTTCTCGTTCTTCCTCTGATGCAGTTTTTGAGTCATTAATCTCTTTATGACTGCTCCTGTATTTTGTATATAGATTGAATTTTATTATCCATGATAAAGTCTTTGGGATAGAACTTCTGTCTGTTAGTCCCCACTTTCTACAGTGAAAAATCTGCAGTTTTCTAGAGTCTGTAGGTGTTACTGTAATGTGAGTAATCAGTGCTGTAACTTGGGTGGGAATAGCCATTAGTAGTTTTGGGGAAACACAATCTCCTTAATTTCATTGCAAATCAATTTATATAATTCAGAGTTTCCTCTAGAAATTACATATTTTATATTTTGAAGGCAAGACAATTGAATTCTGCATCTCTCTTGTGTTTATAGGCAAGTTTCTTCTAAACTTTGTTTCTTGCTTGCCTCCATGCATAAAATTGAGATAACCTCAGAGGGCTGCCTTGAATATTCATCAGTGATTTATTGTATTTCACTGAAGAAAAGTGTTACCAGCAATGCTAATGAAGTTTATTACTCAGCCCCTCTGCTGCACATTTATTGGTATTTCAAAGATCTGCAGTCTCCACAGTGAGCTCTAGCAAATTGCTAACTGGACTTAGCTTGCAGATGACACTAATAACTTTGATTTATGTGGGGCTTTCCCTTTGGAAGAGCTCCAAAGAATTTTATAAACTGCAATGCAAGCTGTAGTGTAAATATTGCCTTAGCAGCCACCAGCTATCAGGGAGGTGCTGTGTGATGGATATTGCAGTGCAGCTGGATGTGAGGGGATAGCAAGGGAAAAAGGAGTTCTGCATGGGTTGGAGGTGACATAAGGAGGGAAGTAAGAAAACAAGTGGCCACTACCTGAATTCTGATTTTTATCTTTGGCATGATTGATTCTTATAGATCCAGTGACTCTCACATGAAAGGTGGCATTTTTGTTGCAGCCTCATGATGCTGTGATGCTGGTTCAGTTGAAGTCGAGCAGAACAAGCCCTGTTAGCAGCCAGGGTTTTCTTCTCATGCATTTCTGGATGTCTTAATTCAAATACTGGGGTGCAGCAATGTGTTTTCAGTGGTTCCACAGGCTGGTGTGGTTGGCTCTGTGATGTCCTCTTGCAGAGGCAAAAGGCACAGTTGCTTGGAGTTTGCCCTGTGTATGATCCAAAAGACTTGAAAGCATACCCTCTTTACTCTTAAGTTGACGTCCCATTAACCATAAATCCTTTTAGAAAGCGTAAATAACTTTGCAAAGATGTTGGCTTAGAATTTGTTGCCTTCAGTTGGGCTTGTTCACGGAATGGTGGAGCCTTGGCTTTTTCCCCTGAATCATAGGTGCCCAAGTTGTGTCATCCAAATCACATTGCTGTTATTTCAGGTCCCAGACACCATCATTGGAGAGAGATAGCAGAGTCAGAAGTGGGTCTTTTTGGTTAATTCCTCAAAGATGGGTAAGATGAAACAGTGCCACCGTGTACAATATAATCTGCCAGACCAGTTAGTACTTTAATGGAACTAGGCACAGGTCTCAAGGTGTCAGATCACTTATTAATAAAGGAGTGGTTCAGCTTTTCTGTCCCATGCAGGAGCATCTCTTTTAGAAAGGTTTTGAGCACTTTCAACTCTGGTAGCTGAGTGCCGCAGCTGCAAGGGCTCAGAAGCAGTAGATGGAGGTCCAGAAACCAGATAGCATAAATGAGTAGCTAGAACTGGAAGCTGTGATTGGAACAATTGCATTGGAGAAGAAATGCATGGCTGCTAAATGTGTTCTTGGTTGACAGGCACCAGTGTCCTGGACAACCAGCCAGCTGTAGCCAAACAAAAAATGGCAAGAGCAGAGATCAGCCCAATAGTGACAGTGGGGATGCTGATTTTGGGCTCATCCCAGCCACCTGGGGATCAAAAGAATTGTAGCAATTATATTGTTCTTTATAATTTTGCCAAAGCATTCTTTCCTTCAGTAAATTCTGAGCCTCTTGGCCAGGTTAGATGGTTGCAAAAGCTTGTTTTTCTTAGAAAACAGGGCTAAAGTGTGTGTAATGCTTTGAGGAGCAGGTAGCTTGTTGAATTCAGATGCTTGTTTGGCAGTGCTCATCTGAAGAGTGCCTGGCATGGAGTAGAGGTTGCATTGTATCATGTTTAGGCTTGGTCTGGGCAAATGAGTATTTCTTTTGGAGCACCTAATGGAGACCTCAGCAGTCAATAGAGTAGAGTTTGTGGCTTGGCTTTCTGCCTGTCTATAGGTTTACACCAAGCTTTACAACAAAAACAAAATGCCAAGTGTAATTATAGCCTGGTGGATGAATTTATATTTTTGGTATATTCTGTTGCTGGGACTATTTTAAACCTTCAGTGTCCAGGATTCTGGCCTTTCTAGATATTTAGTTCTGTATTTTCCTAGGCCATACCATTAAATATATATATATTGATAACAGTAAATGAGTGCATTAATGTTTAATTCAGTACATTTTTCAGTTTTAGGATCCCATTCATCCATATTGCTGTAATCGATTCCTCCTGGAAATGCTATGGTAATTAGAGGAGAGAATGATTTGCAGGCAGTACTGTGACATGTGTAACCAACCTGTCTTGTTTTGAGCCTTTCATTACCTTAGCTTATGACTATAATTGTGTACCATCTCAAGGAGGAGTGTGAACTTTTCATTTGCATGTTAATGACACTTTGTCTGGGAAGGTGCTACAGGGATTCAAGCAGTGCTATGCAGAAAAAGTAACGTGCCCAGTAAGCAAACAATTTTGATGGTTAGTGGTTCAGACGTTGGTAATAATAAGGGTCATTTTTCTTCTGATAGGGCAAATGCATCTTTCAAATGGGCCAGACAATTGGTATGGTTTAGGAAGAGAATTGTTACAGAGAACTCCTTCCTGTAATCAGCATCTGTTTTTTCTTAGGAAAGAAGAAAGTGCTTATAACTTGTGTGCCCTTTTGAAAGGGAGAACGTATTAACTGAGTCTTAATATGTGTTGTGATACATAGAGATACATTGGGAAAAGCTGTCTGCTGAAACTCACTGGCTTTCTCATGTGCAAGATGTGAAGCTTGTTTGGCATTTGAGGGCTTTGTCCAAGGCTCTGATATTTTACTCTCCACCTTCTAGCTTTAAAAGGGAACATCTGTGATTTTTATCTGAAGCCTGAAGTGGGTCCCAGTGTGCCTCAGTGTGTGATTGAGGTTGTTTGTCCTCTTGCAAAGCACAGGCTCATAATGGCTGTTTTGGCTGTTCCTGGGAAAGTAGACTCTCCATCACACTTCTGCTTTTCTGTGGGAAGGGCTCCCTCTGAAGGCACAGAAATCCCTGTAAATATCAAAAATGCATCTTGTGTCACACTTCAAATCCTTCATAATTCCTTACTCTTCTGCTGTTTGCAAGAAACCAAAGCCACGTGCTTTCATCTCACCGTCACCCCCCAGCCTGATGGATCCAAGAGGAATTGTCATTCTCTGTAGGTCAGACCTGGAGGAAAATGAGTAACATGGGCATAACAGCCTAACATTTCCATTTAGGAACAGCTGGATAAGCCTCAAGAGGGGAGACCAGCTGCTTTAAATTAAGAGTGACCACTCAAGTGAGATTCCTTCTGCCTCCTGCCACTGTACATAGCTGCAGCATCCCGTGGTCCATCATTGCATCCACAGTAGCTGTCAATGGCAAAATGCAGTTTCCACCTGGCAGAGCTCAGTGCTTTCTGGTGGGTGACTACAGGTTATGATCTCTAAGAGGTAGGGGACTCAGTATTTAACAGCAGTATTTTTGAGCAGAGGAAAGCTCAGTGAGTGTTTTCAAGGAGACCTGACCAGCTGTGAGGGAGAGCATGGTTGACAGGGCTGCTTTTGCTTTAAGGATAATTAGTGGGTTGTAGGCTAGGCTGTAAAATAAATGTGAAAAGTAATAAAAAGGAGTTGGAGCTATAGAAAAAAAAAAACCTGGAAATCCTGAAGATACAAATTGAGCAAATTGTGCTTTAACAGGATCTCTTTTTTTTTTGTGTGCATGTGTGGGGATGCCAGTGGTCCAAGAGATCTATTGAGGCTAGGGAGGTACAATTGCAGTAACTAAGATGTGAGAGGATGCTGGGTTGGTTTAATCCTGAAGTGACTTTTTTTTTTTTTTAAAGAAGGCTTCACTGCTGTACTTCTGCAGGAAATAACTCTCTTGCCAGCTGAGACTAAACCAGTCCTTCATATGAATGATCTGTGTGAACAGCAAAGGTGCAGATTGGCGAGGCTTTGGTTGGGAAGAGGTAGGGCTGTTCTGTGAGCAAAGGGAGGAGAGGGTTTAAGAGGAGCTGGGTGGTATCTGTTTTAAGCTGGAAATCTGAAATCTTAGGTAAGTATCAGCTGCTTGAGAACTGCATCAACCAGTTCAGTTGCTGCACATAGAACATTGAATTAGGATAGGCAGCATTTCTGTTCAAGTCTGGGGACAGGGGTGGCACTGAGGCACTAGTGTCTAGGAGAGAATTTGGACAGTTGCAGAGCAATGGGATGTGGCCTGTCTTCCAGCAGGTGAAGACCCCAGGAAAGGCTGGGCCATCATGGATGGCCTGTCTTCTAGCACCTAGGAATGAGTGGGAAGAGAAAGTAGAAGAAGGAATTATTTTCTCTATTGTGGTACCTATAGCTTTTATACAAAACTTAGTTAAAAGGGGAAATTTCCTGAATATGGTACAAGAATAGTTCCCATAGAAAAATGCCAGCCCTCATACAACTTCCTTGGCAGACAAAGACAAAAATGCACATAGAAAGTATGATACCAGGGCAGAGGAAGGTGGATATTGAGACTGCAGAATGAAAAGATACTCATCAATGATAGTAAAGAAAAACAAAGCAGAGTTGGGGATGTCAGTGGAGAAAGAGAGGCTGGAGAGGTAAAATAGTTCAATAAAGATAATATGAGGCATAGGTCTGGTTTACATGGGGTTATTCCAGAGTTTCTCTCTTTGGACAAGTCACCTGATCTATTACTTTTTCCCCATTTTGCCTCTGTGTACAGAGTGCTCAAAGATGGACAATAATTCTTAGTAAGTAATTTTTTATATACCACAGAGCATAGTCAGGCCATCAGCCTTGAATTCAAGTTTTATCATGATACAGGGTTGAAGTTACTGTTAATGATGAGGAAAGGGGAATGTGTACCTACTGTTTAGGAGCAACTTGCTCTCCCTTTAAAATTTAAAGGATGTACAAGGGGGTAGGTGTGAAGTGGAAAGTGTGCTCGCAATAGTTAAATGTTGGGTGAAGCTTTTGACTTCTTACTCCAACCTTTTAAAAATGCCACAGGCTGCTTTCAATGTGATTGACCAAAAAAATGTGATATATTCTCTCAAAGCACAACTCACACGTTGTTGGACTCCATACAACCTTCTGTACAATCTGGTATAAAGAAAACTCATGCACATGGAGGTACCAACAAGGAGAAAATAACGTGGAGAAGAAGAGTCCAACAAGTGTTGGAGAGACCACTCATATAAGGTCTGCAACACTCCTCTGGTGCCCTTACATAACTCAGCTAATGTTTGACTTAGTTTCATGTTCAGTGTTGGCTGTTGTAATTAATGAAGTAATAATTTACTTTTATTCTATATTACATATTTAATCGTGGCTTCCTAATTTCTATGTGCTTATCATCACCAGGCTCTGGATCTGTCCAAGAGTGTATTTGTGTTGAAGGTGAGGGAATGATGTTTGTAACCATGCTGAGACTTTGTTTTGTTTGTAACCATGCTGAGACTTTGGGGCAGACATGAGTGGACACAGACTTGCTCCAAAAAACATGCACTATCTTTGCTGACTGCTTAAGTGTAATAAATATACAAAAAAAAAAAAAAGAAAAAAAAGGAAACACAGTGCTTTCTGTGTGGCCCCCCATTATCTGCAACTCTTGTATTGTGCCTGGGAAGTCTCCCTTGGTGCTTGCCCAAATTTGTGGGGAGGGAGAGAAGAGGTTATCAGTTGCCAAGAAAAGAGAGCCAAGTCAGTTTCAGGGAGTGCCTGGAGCGGCGGGCTGTAACTTCGGGCAGTATGTGAGGCTCCTGCTGAGTGGCATCAATAGAGCTGTGAACCAAAGCATGGGGTTTGCAAGCCTACAGTGGAAACTTGTATCTCTCCACTGGAGGGGAAGTTCTTCACCCCAAACGCTACATAGACTTTTTTTGGATGTGGAACACTTGGCTTTGCCCCAAGCCCACCTCCATCGCTATGCCAAAACCATGCTCAAACCTGTCCCCTTGCACTGCACCAGAAATGGGATACTTGACCTTTAATGCCCAATATCCCCAGTTGTCGTGGCTTGTTTGGTGCTTTTGACAGTGAACCAAAAGCCTATTTGTGACTTACAAATGCATATTGTGTTACAGGTGGATGTGTTAGCTGGGGCTATAGGGACTGTTGTTCAGGCTGGCACTGGAACCTGATTTATACTCAGTGTTTGAATTCAGATTCCCAGATCCAACACACAGTCTTGCCAGCTTATGCACCTCCTTTGCAATTTTGAAAATGGAGGGTGTTCTAACTTTTGGCAGAGGTAACCCCATGGCTTTTATCACTGTAGGTAGCTGGCAAGTGGCATTCCAGAGTTAGGGATAGTTTTTTGCCATTTGTTTTTCCCATCTTCCCCTCTGGGCAGCATTTTTCCTGCCCTTTTTTGCTGTGCTGGGCAGGGATGCTCCTCTCCGCAGTGCGGCTGGCTGGGCTCATGCCTTGGTGCTCCAGCAGCATCTGCCTAGACATCCTTAGCCCAGATTCATCCCCTATTCTTCTGTTCTTCCTGTTTCCCCTGCCTTTTCAACCTGTAAATCTTATTTCTTCCTTTTATAATCATAACCTAAAATTGCCTCGTGGTTTCTTTAAAAGCACCTTTTTTTCCCCTCTTTAAACCTGGATTTTTACAGCTGTAACATGTTTCCGTTCACCATCATCTGTAGCAATGGAGAGTACTGCCAACTAAGCAAATATCCCAGTCCAAATGAAGCCAGTTTTACAAGCCTTGTTACCCTGCCTGGATTTTTTACCACCACAGCAGCTTCTCTTTTGCTTTTTATCATGCATGTATCCAGTAATTCACGTTGCCTCAATTTCAGTTGTTCTGCACATGATAGATGCAGAGATATTGAGGAGCTTAGGCTACAAGGGAGCAGCAGCACACTTTAAGAGGGAGGTTTTTTTTCCTTTGGAGAGAAGCGAAAAAGGTTGGAGGAGAGAGTAGTTTGAGAAGGTGGTTCAAAGTGGGAATTCTTATGTTCTTGCTGGAGTTAGCTGACTGCAATAAAATTGTGCAAGTCACCGTAATCCCTCTGTTTTCAGAGAGAAAACCAGTGACTTTTTATAAATCTGCTTTTAAAATTAAGACTTAATGCTTTTGTTCAAGTTCCTTGCACAGAGCTTTGCAGGATGGGTGGATTTGGGCTTGCAGGGCCATTTCAGGGCAGTGCTGATGACTGTTGCCTTGGAAAGAATAAAATCTAAAGTGCCATATAGGATCTGTCCTGCAAGCAGTCAGCCAAAAATCATCTTATATTCTGACTTGTGGTTTTGGTCTTCGCCTCTTTTACCTGCTAAGAGGATAAATGTGCACCAAAAAAGGAGAAAAAAAAATATCTATTCTGTTCTCTGGATATCCAATTTCAGTCACATGTAGTATAGAAATACATACAGAAGGAACTGGAAATAAATATAGAGCTTCTACAGAAGTCTTGTGTTTGCTTTACACAGGCTCTGCTAGACATGAAATCTCTTTAGAGCTCATGACAATTTGCTGTGCAATAGGAGCTGTTGTTTGTAGTTGCTTTATGCTTGGTGGGAGAGTGCTGTGCTGGAGGGCAGCAAGGCTGTGCTTGTGTTTGAGGGGATAAATGGCAAACTGAAACACAATGTGAGGGAATTCTTTTTTTTTTGCTAAATAAAAATGCCTTATGTTGAGTTTTGAATTATAAGTAGTATTTTTGGGTAGACTGCCCATTTTGTTAAAGAACAAATGGTGCTAGTCCAAATAGTTTTGTGCAAAATTGGGAAAATGCAAGGGATGAGCAAATGTGAAATGTGTCTTACCCCCATAAGCACAGTCTGTCTGTCTCATACCATCTCAATTGTCAAGCTCTATCCTAAAGGAAAATGTTTAAGTATATATGTATTTGAGAAGCTGAAAATGCAGTCTTTTTTGTAACTGAAACACTTTTCTTCCTGGATTGTGTGTCAAGATCTTGAACACATGAGTGTAACTAGCTGTAGCCTTGAGACTACTCCTAGTCAGGATGGAAAATATTTTCTCTGTCGCACCCTCTTAACTTAAAGCTGTAAAACTGTGTGGTGTCCAACAGTGCCAGACTGTTCTTCTGCAATACCCAAAGAGAACTAGTCTTGCTTGGTTTCGGTTTTCTCTGTTTCCCTTTTTCTTTCACAGTATGCCTTCAAATTCCCCTTTGGCCCATGCTCTCTCCCTTGCCCATTCCTTCCCACAACCACCCAGATGCACAGCAATCCAGAAACACTCTGGACCCTGAGCCACTGAGGGACTGATTGTGCCAGCCAGCAACCCTTGCAGGGAGGGCATCCTGCAGGACCAGTGTGATGAGGGGTATGGAATCCTCCATGGAAAAATCATGTTTTCTGTGTGTTTGGTTTATTGGATGGGTGAAAGAGCTGAGTTCTTCTGTCCCTTGGCTTGTGATTGTGTTCCTAGTAACTTCAGTAACCTTCCCTCTCCTTGGTGTGGGTGAGGGTTAATGCATGAGGCTTGTGATACAATTCAGTGTTGCAGCTAAAGTTATTGTGAGAATCTATTTATCTCATTCCTGACACAAAGTGACCTCGTTTTGGTACTTGCTGCCTGTAAATGAAGGTGGATGTCTCACTCAAAGTCCTGCAGGCACAGCCTGGCCACAGAGGAAGGACAGCAATGACTTGCCTTCCTTCTGCCTCATATCCAAAAGAGAAAGGATCCAAATTAGTCATCCATGTGTTATCTCATTATCTTTAGCTAATTTGTATGGGCATCCCTGATTATGGATGAAGTCTGTGCAGGAGCAGGGTTTTGCTGTTGTGATGAAGGTTCTGCAGTGCAAACTCACTGAGGCTGGGGACTTGGGGAGGACATGGCCCTTGGTGTACATGCACAGCCAGTGTTGGAGTGCAGTCGTGCAGTTTGGTACACAGCTGCTTTTTCAGGAAGATAAGGGAAAGAGCTTGTGGCTTTCCTTAGAGAAGGGGCTGCTTTCCAGCCAGCTGCCCAGCTGTGGTGGTGCAACTTGTGCTCCCCCCCAAGCAATCACAGTGGAGGGGGGTGTTGGAAAAAACCTAACCCACAGAGGAGCACTGCTTGCCACACTCTACAATAAACATTTATCTTTAGAGTCCTCTTGTTCCTTCTAGACAATAGTATGGCCCTGAAGTCCCAGAGTGGAGAGCGATTTTCAGGAGGGGAAGGGCTGGAGACAAACTGATGAACTAAAACCTGGTAATGAAATGAGTGATGTAAATCTGCTGTGGGGATATCCTCAGCTTCCCAGATTTTTAGCATGCAGTCAAAAACAAAAGGCAGTGTGACTGGAAGGAGCAGGCTCTCTGGGGACCTGCTTTTGAAGTTACAGCCAAATTATTTCCCTATATTTAGAAAATCTACTGTAATGCAGGCAGGGTGCAAGGTGCTTTGGACTGCCTGGATGGGGTGTCTTTGCTGCTGTTACCTGTGTGGCAGATTAAAACTCACACAAACATCCATGGTTCTGGCTTGCTTTGAGAACACAGGAAAACACACCCCTTGCTGGACACGTGTCAAGAAATGGCACAGTGATGCTGAGTGTGGGAGCAGAGGAGGGGGCTCACACTGCTGCCAGCTTCTCCTGGCCATGCTGTGCTGGCAGCCTCCCCTGGGAGCTGGTGGCTGAGCCCTCGTGGAGCTGAGACCCCCCCCTGCAGCTAGTTTGGGCTCCCTTTGGCTGGCAAGAAGTCACCACATCCAAGAGCACGTGATTTTCATTACCCGCGCCTGAATGTCTGCTGGGGCTGAATTGCCTGGATCCCCAAGAGCTGCTCAGTAAGAAACAGCAAACATTTTCCCTGGGAAGGAGCAGCTGTTTGTATATAGTGTGCAGTGGGTTCATGAGTGATTATTAGGAAAACATTGCTTTCTAGTCATAAAAAAGGACATTTTTGTTGTTTCCTTTCCTTTAAAACAGGAAAGTTGGAGAGTCAGGGATTTTCATTTGCCATGACAACTGATGAAACTGCCAAGCCATGTGATATCTTTATCCTTCCTATGATTAATTTTTTTTTTTTAAATTTCTTAAGGCCATGTTGCTAACAGTTGGGAAACATCAGGTGTTGTTTGCTTTTCTCATGTAGATTAGTCAGGGTTTAATTTGCTTGTTTTTATTTAAGAGCTGTAGAGAACTGGGGGTATTGATATTTCCATGATTTATGGTAAGGATGGTATCTTAGTTCAGAATTGCTGTATTGTACTGAAGTCTTCCCCCCTCTGCCCCTCTCTCCTTTTGAGACAGGACCACTCAGCACTGTCTCCCACAGGACAAAAATTATCGTGGGACCCACCAGTGCTGCTGAGTGGTGATGAGGTTCAGAGCCTTGGAGATGTTGGTTTACACAGGATACAAATGGCTTAGAGACTTTATAAGCCAATAAATCTTTTCCTGTTCTTATGCCAGGGCAAGGTTTTGCAAAGGCAAAAAGTGTGAGGGATGTGACTCTTGATGCTTGGTCCATGTGAGAGCTTCCCTTGGCTCTGGGTCTGAGCACTTCACACTAACCAAGAGCCTGGTGGTGCTGTTGCTGTCAGCAAAGCTGAGTGCCAGCATTTATCCTCTCTTTTAAAAATTGCTATCTTCTATTTAGGAATTTCCTCAGGGTGCCAAATATAGATTCAACACACACAAAAAAAAGCCCCACAAGCTCAAAGCTCAATCCCAAAAGCTGCTCTGTTGCTAAGGAATAAAAATAGATGGTCACAAACATGGTGCTGACGTGCCAAGTTGTGTCCCCATGGCCATACAGCTGCGAGTGCAAAGGTCCCTGTCCCAGTGGCAGCACTGCCCAGGCTGCACACGTCATGTTGGCATCAGTGTTTATGAAGGACTGACTGCTGCTTGCTTTAAGTAAGCAAGAGGAGAGGAAGTAACTTTCTGTTTCCTCATCTTAGTCCCAAAGAGGTAAAAACTTCAGTGGGCTGCTGCCAGGAGATAGCAGCAGTACAGGAAAAAAAAAATATTTTTGTGTGCTAAAATCTATAATACAGCAATGTCTGTACTGGAAGAGCCCTGAGTGATGGGAACATATTTTTGAACAAAAGCACCATTCTTTGGGAGATCTTGGGCTGTGTCACAGAGTTGCTGGTCATTGATGGCATCAGAGGGGTGAATATTGGTACTGCAGAAGCTGTGGTTGTGCCCTCACCTTCTCTCCAAATGCAAATCTTTCTCTGCAGATCTCTGCAATAATTTATTAACCCGTGTGGCTGGAAATGGGGAGTAGCTGAGCTGGATGTAGAGGTATGCAGAGGTGGAGACATGATTTATCTGGGCTGGAGAGCTGCTGTGGCCAATGCCATCTTTTAATGTGTGTATGCATGCCCATGTGATGCTTGGTTTTGTGGGGCCCTGCCTGCTCAGTCCTCAAGGTACTGCATGCTGCATCAGCTCTAAACTATAAATCTCAATTACCCTGGAACACAATTTTAAAAATAATGTTTTCAGATTTTGTACTTCTTGGTGAGCTGTTTGACTAATGTCCCTGCAGTAGTAGGAGGCCTGGTGCTGATAGGTTCCACTAAAGAGCTGCCTTTTTGTGTTTAAGGATTTCTTTTAGTGCCAAATTTACCCTGTGCAGTTTCTTAAATTGCAGCTGGTCCAAAGCTAAGATGAGGTTTTAACAGCAGATAGCTGCCTTAGAAGGCTAACTACCTTTGCAGTGGTTTGGGGTAAATAAAAAGTACTGTAACCACCTGAAACAATAAGGGGAGCTGAAAATAGGCTGTGTGTTAGTGTGTGAGCTAAAATGTAACAAAAACATGAATACTGTTCCTTACCCTCTGAGGAGACCTGTGATGTCCTTATAAAAATCTTACTTGGGAGCTATGATATGAAGTTACTATTTTTGAGATACTCAGGATAGTAAACATGCTTCCTTACAAAATTAAATTCTGTAACCCAGGCTATAAAGTCTAATTCTGCTGTCCCACCCTCAGTTTTTTTTTCCCCATCTGGATTGGGTCCCTCCTGCAGCTGTCTGGAGCACGCAGAGCTGGAAGCCTTGCCTTTGGAAACATCTTCTTAAGCCAGTCCTGAAGCTACACCCAAGTCTCTATTGTTTCTACTTTCTTCCCTCTCTGAACAATTTGTTTTCGTGAAACATCTGCTGCTCTGGCAGATACCCACAGTTAAAGCTGTACTGCAGTGTTTCTTTGCAGAAATGCAAAGAATATTCCCTGCCAGATCAGTCACTTGCCACACAGGATGGTTGATCCCAGCTGAGGAGTTTCCAGCAGATGGGACCATTTTTAGAGGGGAAAACTTCTTAGGGGGCGCATACAATGCTTGAGCTGGTAGCGTAGTTCCATTAGGAAGCTGAAGCATTGTGTGCATACCTGGTACAGGTAAAATGTGCTTCCCATCTGGAAACAGGAGGTGGTAAACTGAGGACCACTGGGGCAATGATCAGCCTAGGAATAGGTCAGAACTTATCACCCCAAACTTGACTTTAGTGGCAGAGAGGGCCCCCTGGTTTGGGATTCCAAGCTCATCTTTGGAGGCAAAAGCCTGTAACACTCAACTGTATTTTATTCCTCCTATCCTATGACTTCTAGATAAGAAACCTTCTCTTAAAGGGCATAACAGAGGCAGAAAGCCTTCCAAAATGCAAGCATGCTGTGGCAAAGTGCTGCCTTTCCTATTGTGGTGGCCTAGGTGTGACACACAGCTCGCATGTGGCTCACATGCGATGTTGCATGTGTGCTTGTGAAGAGGGAGGTGAAACACAGGGTGACTTCTTTATTTCCTCATGTAAGTTCGAAAGTAACCACAACAAAGAACTCTTTTATCTTAACAATCCACCTCTGGAGCAAAAAGTTGCCCTTAAATTAGGGGGCATGCCTGAAAGTTTTGCCTGGAGGTGACAGCCGCCTTCTTGAGTCACCAGGAAGAAGCTGCCCCTGTAACACAAATGCAAATGACTGACTGAAGATGGGTTGCTTGAACTTCACAAATTAATGCCCTGATAATTTTGTGCTCATTCATGGATAAAGTTCCTTTAAGCAGCTGTCTTGAGGAGGCTGCTTCGCTGCACTTCACGCTGTAACAAAATGTATGAGAGGGGCTGGTTAGGGGTGGAGCTCCTGTCAGTGAAGTGTTATTGTAGAATCCTAGAATGGCTTGGGTTGGAAGGGACCTTAAAGATCATCTGGTTCCATCTCCCCTCTTATGGGCAGGGAACCTTCCTCTAGATCAGATTACTCACAGTCTCATGCAACCTGGCCTCAAACACTTCCAGGGATGATTTTCACAGGTCCCTTCCAACCCAAACTATTGTATGGATCTATGATTTTTATCTTTCTTATCTTTCTCTTCCTCTGCTGCTGGTATTGCTAATCTATTACTATTACAATATTTAAATTGCATATTTATAATATATATAAAATATATA
>VXAX01003036.1:1600929-1658577 GCA_013399835.1 Leptocoma aspasia | reverse complement strand
TTGACATGTTGCTGTCAGGGATAACTGATCAATTCAGAAAAAATTTCTCTGCTAGACCATGTAACTGAAGGAATGTCCACTTAAATATGGTATATTCTCAAAAAAGGACGTTTTTGTGTGCATATGTGGGTGTTCGGTGTTTTTTTAACAGTGATCTTATTCATTGACACATTGCTGCCTGACTGAAATTTTATTTGAATACCTTGACTCAGTCTTGGAAATTAAAACATTCACCTCCAGTGATTAAAGCAATTAATGATAATTTAATTAAAATTTAATAAAAAATGAAAGTTCTTGTGTAATATTTACTATAAGCAGATATTGAGGATACATTTAGTGATGTTGTAGTATACAGTAGTCCTTAGTAAGTAATTATTCCAAAATTTTATCCACTTATTGCTGTATTTCAGTTTGGAATATGCAGCAATTTTTTTCCCTTCTTTTCTTTCTTCATAATTAAGTTACTTTAAAAATAGTCTCCTTAATAAATAAACAGTGTTAACTGAAGGACTGAGTGGCCATAGAAATTATCTCAGCTAAAAATGCTTTTGAAAAGGAAGAACAAATAAAATCCCCACATTGAAATAATCTTTGGTAACTCTGCTAAAGAGTTACTGAAAAAGATGGTTGAGAAGCACTGACTTCATTTTCTTCAAAGAAATTTAAACATGGCATCTCCATATAAGCTACAGATTCAAAATTAGTTCATTTCCCTGTATCCATTTTCGGATGTAAAATGTGTTTTATTTGAGAGCCTGGGACTTAATTGATCTCAATATATTTATAATGTACTTGAGTTTCCTTGCATCTACTGAGATAAAAAGTGCTTTAATGAGCACATGCTTTAAACATAGGTTAATTTGCAGTTTTAGGGGCTTTGCAAAGCTGGGGCCTATACCCTTATCATCCTCCCTATTCCTGTGACACAAAGATAGGTTTTCAGGATAGAAAGAAAATGTTTAAGTGAACTCCACAGTGTGAGAGCATCTATTTAACTCTAACTACCTGACATAATTTGAAGTTAGGCAGAATGTCTAATATTAACAGCCATACTTTTTGTGGCTGAAGAATCTTGACAACTCAGAATTTCATTTTAGACTTTTATTAAAACTCCATCTCATATGGTTTTAACTTACATTTTAACTCTTTTGATAGGTAATACTGATATGGTAATTAGAGTTTTGCTGGATGCAGGATTTACAAATGAACTTGCCCAAAATTATTGGAGTAAACTGTCTCTGTAAGTATTGTTTTTATTGACTGTGATTTTTTTATGTATTTCAGAGTTTGAAAACAAAATCTTATACATCTGTGTGTATATACAGATATGCAGTTAATGTTACAGAGAATAGATGTTTATTCACGGTTATGAATTTAACGGCAACCCTTGACATAGAAATTTGTGAGAGTTTCAGTCAGTTTCCATTTTAAATCTTATTTTTATTTACAGCGATGGAGTTGTTGCACAATTTGTTGTTACAGACGGTGGGATTACTAGAGTGTTCCCCAAAAGGTAAGAATTATTACAAAATAGTATAATATGATATTTTTTTAAAGCTGGAAAAGGTTGACTGTTAAAGAGTGGCTTTATTGAGTGAAAAGCTACAGTCTGCTAGGGTCTATTCTGTACTGATAGCTATTAAATTAATGGAATGTCTTGTTTTTCTTTGATTTTACCTGTATCACTGCTTGAAACTAATCTGTCCCATTATTTTCATGACAGGCCCTTGCACTCCAAGTTTCTAATCAGTGTAGGGTAGCAGTAAAAGCAATGCCTTTTTTGTAGCAGTGGGGCCATGCTAATTCCTAATTACTCCCAAGCACTCAGTTGTTTGGCAGGCTGCAAATACTGAAAAGTAGTGGGTGATTTTTTATTTTTAGATTAATATCAGACCTAAAGTCCAGGGACTTCAAGAGAGAAAAATATATCATTATCAGAGGACAAAAAGGGAATGTGAAATTGGACATACAATAAACTAGACACACCCCCACGAGTGACTGGGAATAGTGAGGGCACCAGTACAGATCTACTGGCACATGGCAAACTTACCTATTTTCTTAGGCTAGTCTATGTTTCCCCAAAATGTGAAAATAGCAATGAATTTTACTCCCCAAGTGAGTTTCTCTCCTATTTTGGGATTGTTCATATTAAATCTTTTAGGATTAAGCTCAAAGCACAGCATGTGCTGTAAAGGTTCCTTTAGATTTTGTTGTAAGTAGTGTTGCAGTTGTATTTGTCACAACAAATCTAAAAGTGGTGAGACTAAATTAGTGGTTTTCCAAGAATACTAATTCTTTTTTTCCCAAAGTTTGTTGTTTTTTTTCTAATGATTACACCTGTCTTTTAACCAGTGAAAACTGACAGATCCTGAGGACTATAAGAATGAATCTCACATTTTCCAACTGTGAAACACTGAAAGAAAACAACCTACAGCACAGCTTTAATGAGACTCTAAACTGTCTTTTTTTGATCCTTTTTTTTTTTTTATAATTTAGGGCAGGAGAAGATTGGTTGGAAAATGCTGAAACTTATGAAGTCAGCTTCTATAAGAGGAGTTTAGATAATGACAACTATATTTTCACAGCTCCATACTACAACAGTAAGTCATCACAGCTGAGAAATGTCAGAGCTAGCTAGTCCAATATAAGTGGAAGTTTCCCATACCAGATGAGGTCACTGACAAAAGATGCAAGCGTGACACTTCATAAGGAAGGAAATATTGGGATAATATCCATTATTAAGGAAAAGCTAGGAGGCACTAAACAAGGTCATCATAATTTGTCAACTACTCTGGTGGCCCTGCATGCTCAGAATTAACCTAAGTGAAAACATACAGAGTACTGATGTTCATTCAGTGTATTGAAACACTGCTTTGCAGAGATGCTTTGGCAGAAATATTTTAGCAGAAAGTAAAATAAAATTGCACTCACAGACAATAACACTACCTAAAGTCTTAACAGAGCTGAGTTGTGTATAGTGTCTCAGCACCCCCAGCACTGAGCTGGGGAACCAGGCATAAGGGTCCAGAGTCCATAACTCCATCCACTGCACAACTGCTTAGTTTAAATTTTGCTTTAGAATTCTATTTACCATTGCACTTATTCAGCAAAACCAGTTGGTCTGAGATATTGTGACATTTAAAACCTATATAAGCACAATAGCAAGTTCTCCTTATTGATCTGAGCAACATTAACCTTCTCAAGTTTGTTGAAAACTAGATGCTACTACAAATTACATACTCCTCTCTTAAACATATGGGATTCCTCATTGATGTTATTTCATAATTATTTATTGCAATTTTTTCTCAGTAAAATATAACGATGTTCATTAATAACATTCCCTGAAGCCTTTGTTGCACCTCAAGCAGCCCCAGGAAATCTACTTTTAACTTGCCTTTTCATACTAAGCAGTGTTGAAAACAGTTTCAAGTCTGTCAGAGCAGAAATTGTGCATTAGTGAGTGGTATCAGTATAGATATTGAAAAATACACAGACAACATCAGGATAAAATCTCGGTTCTGATCCTGGTTTTAACAGAGCTGCTCACATATGTACAAGTATTCATGGCTCTGTGTGCAGAAAAGAAGGCTACAGTAACTTTATGAAGCAGTCAAATGGGGAACAAAAAGAAGAAAAGTAAACACAAATATTTCTTAGTCATGGCAGTGTTAATGATCTAGCTATCACAGGTGATAAATGTGTTCTACAGATGGGTCAGTGCTTTTGGACAAGAATTTTTTAAAATCATTCTGGTATTTGAATAATAATTGATTTAAGTTTCAGAGGGAGAGGATTTTATGTCACCCTAACTTCTTTGTTTGCTTTTTTTTCTCTTCTATACTGTCAGAAAGTGGTGCCAATAGCTATGAATCAGGTATTATGGTAAGCAAGGCTGTGGAAATACAAATTGATGGGAAGCTTCTGAAGCCAGCAGGTAAGATAGATTGCTACTGAAACTCGAAATACTTTAGTAATTTGTTTGTTTCTCAACAGCGAATTGGAAATTTAATTGAGATTTCAAAGGAGCTTCACATTATAATAACACTATTTTCTCTGAGATGGTTTCAATCTTTCTAGTGGAAATCTGTTTGCATTTGAGTAAGAGTGTTTAATTTATTAGTCTCATGAACGATGTTGGTGATCAGATAACTGAACAAAAATTGTATTTTATCCTTCTCCAGTTCAATGATTTAGATGTCTTTATAATTTCCCCCCCTTTTTTAGGATTATACAGTTACCTTTTTTTTCCCTTCATTTTACTAAAAAAGACTTTCATGTATTTCTTGTTAGTTGTTGGAATAAAAATTGATGCAAACAGCTGGATGAAAAATTTCACAAAAACCACAATCAAGAGTCTGGTAAGCAATTGACCAAGTCTTTTTTGAACTTTATTTGCATTTCTCAAAGCTTCAGATGCAAATAGGTTTACTGTCTCTTTGTGCCAGAGTCACACTGATGCATAGTTGCCAAGTAGTTGTGGTATTTAAATCATACAAATGCACAAAATAAATCTATGTTGAAATAGCCTGTATTTTGTACGTGTCTTGCTTTCATAGTTGTAAAACATGGATAGAGACAAAGAAAAATTACATATTCTTGCTAGTAATAAGACTATGCTGTAGCAGTGAATAAAATCTGCAAAACAATTAGTGAATCTGTTTTTATTTCATATCCAGGATGGGTAAGCAGTGAACAGTAAGGATTGATATTGCAACCAACATCACAGCATTTTAGCAGAACTTAATGAAATAGGTGCTTAACCATTTCATTCCATACAGCCAATGTGTAATACATCTGAGGTGTGAATGGGAAGGAGGAAAGGCTAAATGAAAGGGAAAATATGGAATTGATAGTGAATTGTGGAAGGAAAGGCACAAAATGAAGAAACTTATAGAACAGAAGCTTCTTACTGGGTGAGGCAATGGTGCTTGGTCAGTTTTATGTGTAGGGAATCAATAAGAGAGTCTGGCTGGTTTAGGTATTGGAGCTTCAATGGGGAGGCACATGCATTGCCTAAGTGTCAGAACAGTTAAGGACAAAAATACATAAATGACAGATGGAAAGTAAGATGAGTATTTCAGAAAGAATGCTGATGACTCCAGCATCAGCTGGTAGTTGTTTTGCTGAGGAGACAGTGCAAGGACACCGTTGTGTCTGTGTGCACATACTGCAAGAACATGAAAAAAACATGTTAGCAATCAAAGCCATAAAAGCCAGCTGGATTGATGGGCTTCCTGTATCGCATAGGATTCCCATGCTTTGAAGCTTTTCATGGTCAAAAAAGATACTTCTGAAGGCTTCCCTTCCAAATTCCAAACACATGGAAAACCCCTTATTCTTTCTGGTTTACTTTATGCTCACAACACTGACATCCTGACAAGTCTTCCAAACTATTTATGTATATTGAGCATACTTGTAAAGGGAGCTGTATCACAGTCTTTGGGTAAGTCAGTCAAGATTGTGCTGTTGGTAATTCCTGAATGCAGGTTGTTCAGAGACATATTTCTGATAAATGACACACACTCAAAATTAATTTAAATTTATATACAGATATTGAAAACAGAATAATTTTTTCTTGTCTTAGATGATCAATATAACTGCAAAACACCGTTTATTTTGTAACATTTTTGTGAAGATTACCATACTTCTGTTTTTTAGTGCAACAGTGAAATCTGTGGCTGTGAAAGAAATAGCATGGTAAGAAATTGTTCAGTTTATGAATATCTGACAGAGTATTTAAATTCACTCCTTCTCTCTACATCTATCTAAGACAAATTCTATCACTGTTATTTGAGTGTTAATTTCACAGAAAACAGAGCTTAGGTGTTTGTGTATTGAGAAAGATGAAGGTTAGGAGGGGAAGGGGGGAAAGAGGGCATAAAATCAGGTCGAGGGGTTGTAGTGATGAAGTTATGAGAACAAGTGTAAATACAAATATACAGGAAAAGCAATAGAGAATGATGTGAATAAAAATGTGATAAAAATGTGACAGTAATTTGCAAAGCAAGAGACAAATCCTGAGAAAAAAAAGAATATTTTTTTAAATTCTAAAAAAAAGAGTAACTCAGAGTGCAAATATAGACGCGCCAAAGTCCATAGTGTGCCTTTCCAAAGTCATTGCTTCCCAGCACGTTCAGGATTAGGGGACCCCATAGCTCTGCTGGCACTCAGGACAGCCCAGACCCAGGGACTGTCACCATATCAGGTTCTGCCATGTGCTTAAAAGCTTTCCTGTGCTCAGGTCTTCTGAGTTGTTTTGAGGAATGTGAAGATCATTAAATGCAAGAATTACAGCAGAAAGAGTACTGTGGGGAGTTATCTGACCTCACTGCTATCTCTCCAGTCTCTGGCTGCAAGGATCTTTTACAAAGTGCAAAGCATATGGAATCAGTGGGTTTCCCATTCCTGCACCTGACACCTGGAATAATCCCACTAACAGTCCTTGGCAAGTGAAAATAATCACGCCTAGTAAGCTGGGAGCCTGCCCTTAAGATTTTTACCATTGAAAGCTGCAAATGGAAAAGTACTTTAAACATGACTGAAACACATGAGAAGTTGTAGCTCCTTATTATGAACTGAGTTCCAATTATAATCAGATTTAATAAGGATATAGCACTCTTGGAACTGACAAAGTATTGAGCAAATAAGAATTTGCAAAACAACTTTTGTGAAATTAAGCCACAAATAAGCCTTTGATCTGTTCAAACTTTTATTATACTGATAGTGCTAATTATTATAACTTAAAATCGGCCCTTGGCTATGGGTTTGTGATTTGAAGATACTCTGATGTCTTGAAAAATAAAGTAGCTTCTTACAGAGTGTTCTATTGACAAATCTTTCCTGTGAAACATATTTCACTTTCTTACAACAGCATGTGGACTGTGTTATCCTTGATGATGGTGGATTTCTTTTGATGTCTAATCGAGATGAATATACACAACAGGTATGTATATTCTTTAAGAACAGAACATGACAACCAATAGGAAGAAGTTTGAAGAGAAAAAAAAAAAAGCATTTAACTCTCAACTTACTCTAAAGATTTCTGAATCACAAAAATATTGCTGTATCAGAAATTCTAGGGGGTTTGTTAGTCTTTTTCACAGTTTTCTTTATAGATGAAGACACCAAACTTGCTTCCAAGTTGCATTCTTTGTGCTTTGCCATTAGGCTGGTACGATGCAGTGGACTTAAGATGGTGAGGACAAGTAGTATGTTATCCACACACCTTCTTTCTCATATTCTTCTTGCTCTTCCCCAGGCAGGGTCTCATTGATGCTGCATTTAACAGTTGCTGTCTAACTGGGGAATTTAGAACTGTGCCCTTTGTTACGAGAAAAATACTTGGAAATGTTTTACCTTATCTCTCTGTGTTGCCCCCCCCATCAGATTGGGAGATTCTTTGGTGAAATTGATCCTGGCCTGATGCGAAACCTGATTAACATGTCCCTGTATGCCTTTAACAAGTCTTATGACTATCAGTCAGTCTGTGATCCTGAAGAAGAACCAAAGCAAGGAGCTGGACTTCGTTCTGCTTATGTGGTCAGTAGTCCCATGTGCAGTGACTGATAATCCATTGAAATTCTGCACATGTTTATATGAATAAAATAACCTCTTTTGGTTTGTTTTTTTTTTTTTTTTCCCCCAGCCTACAATATCAGATATTTTGCAACTTGGATGGTGGGCTTCAGCAGCAGCCTGGTA
The DNA here is from genome assembly GCA_013399835.1 of Leptocoma aspasia. Taxonomy (NCBI): domain Eukaryota; kingdom Metazoa; phylum Chordata; class Aves; order Passeriformes; family Nectariniidae; genus Leptocoma; species Leptocoma aspasia. The sequence continues at coordinate 1,650,876 of VXAX01003036.1, read as the reverse complement.
AGTACTAGTGTGTAGGAAACCTCTATACCCAAACTATAATTACAGTGGATTGAAACTTTATTTGACTTGGATTTTTGCTCCATAAAAGTTCTCTGGACCCTTTGTTTCTGCAGTTTGTCATCATGAAAATTCTTAGCTATGTCTCAAACGTGACTGCTTCGTCAACAGTTCAATTCAAAACTGCTCTTGCCAGGTTTTGTGATTGTGTGTTCTGACTACAAAATCAGCTTCAGGAAGCAGAGTTTGGATTAATGGTCAAAGTATGATGGACAGTTGTGAAGTCTACATTATCACATTTTGAATTATTGATCACTTGGTTCCCTATTTCAGAATATCACCTTTGCCTTTTTCTAACAGGAAGTCTTAAGAAAATCAATGTTTGCTTTTCAGTGAACCATTTTACAAAACACATGAATCATAGAATCATTTGGGTTGGAAGGGATCTTTAAAGGTCATCCAGTCCAACTTCCCCTACAGTGAGCAGACACACATTCAACTAGATCAGCTTGCTCAGAGCTCGCTGCCACCTGGCCTTAAATGTTCCCAGGGATGAATTCCAGGGATGAAATGAATCCCAGGGATGAGAGGTGGATCTCCACCTCTCTGGGCAACCTGTGCCAGTATTTCACAATCCCTATTGTAAAAAATATCTTCCTTGTATCTAGTCTGCATCTTCCCTCTTTTAGTTTAAAACTATCACCCCTCATCCTATTGGAACAGGAACTTCTATAGTTTGTCCTCACCTTTCTTAAAACCCCCCTTTAAGTACTGAAAGGCCACGATAAGGTCTCCTAGGAGCCTCCTTTTATTCAGACTGAACCCCAGCTCTCTCAGCTTTTTCTTATGGCAAAAGTAGTCCATTCCTCTGATCATTTTTGTGGCCTTTGTCTGGACCTCCTTACAGGCCCATGTTTTTCTGTGCTGAGGACTCCAGAGCTGACACAGTACTCAGCTGGGGTATTTTACCTTTTTCAGAGCCATGCCAAGTGATATCATCTACTCATATCATCTACTTCCCTCAGCACCACATGGAGATGAGTAGTTGACATTGATGTGGTGCTTTTGCTCTGGAGTGAATTGCACCCTTGGAGACTGGTCCTTTTTCTAAAGCTTCATGATACTCTTTTTTTCCTAAAAATAATTATCAAAGTGGAATAAATTATCTCCTTTACAAAGCTAAGAGCTAAAATATGTAGCAGCTGAAAAAGTGTATAGTAATTTTCTTACAGAAGCACTATGAAGACTATATGTTGTTTTTTATTGTTGGTTTCATTTAGTTAACAGGAAGAGAAATAATCTTGGTTTTCTTGGACAACAGCAAACCTCAAAAATTGGAGATGGGCAATAATCCAGAAGAGAAACTTGAGTTCTTTTCAAACAGAGAAACTTCAGTTTATCAGTGTTCAAATCAGACTCAACGGTCTGGTCTCAATTTAGACCTGAGGTTTATTTTGTGTGATGTTTAACTTGAAAGCACAATATTAAAGTGCTTTACTATGGCCATGTTTTTAATGGAATCTAGGTCAGAAGCAGGCAGAGAAGGCCATTAAGCAAGCAAAGTGAAAAGAGATGACCAAAAAAATGGATTCAGTGAGGCACCTGGCAAGAGCAAGTACAGGGAAATAAGAGAAACCAAGTTATTAAAGAAAGCTATAGTGTTTCAGGCAAAAAATGTGGGATAAAGGTGTGAGTGATCATTTACAAAATATGTATGGGATACATCAGCATTTGGTTAGGAGAGTACGTATCATTTCTCCTTCATGCTCCTTTAAGTCAGGAGATTTAGGAGTTTTCCCAGGCTGCCTTTTTTGTTCAGTTCAGTAAATTCTGAGGTAAGCCATTACAAAGGACTACTATTTTCTGTCAGCAAATTGCATCACTATTGAATAGAATCAGGTCTCTTCTGATCCATAACTGCTCTGTGCTGTCCCTCTGGTAATTCAATGCACAGAGTCGTGGATGTGAATCCAGAACTCCTTCAGGGAATGCCTCCATGGGGAAGGAGACAGGCATATTCAGTCTCTTTACACAGGAATCATACTAGGAAAGGAGAAAAAACTTTCAGGTTGAATGAAGTTATACAGTGCCTTCTCTCTGCAGAACAAGTGTTAGAACAGAATGAGATGAAATTGGGTCATATTTGTGGGTAGAAGCAAGCCTAAAACTTGACAACTGGAAAACACAACTTAGGAAGGTTGAGGAGAAGCAGGGAGTCAGATAATATACCTGTTGTGCTTCCTCTTCTGACAGGCTGGTAGAGGAGAAAGGGTCTGTTTGTGTGGCAAGCTGATACCTACTTTAAGTAAATAAAACTGGAGAAAAGGCCATCATCAATGAAGAAAAAAAAAATAATAAATAGAGCTGTTTAAGCTTAAATATTTTGGCAGCATATAGGAAGCAAATGTAGTCCTACCTCAAGAGCAAGAATAGAGATGATTTTAAAAGTCAACTGTTAGAGTACTGTTTTTTTAAAATACAGTATTGCAGTGTTGATCTCCTTCTCATAAATTTAAGGAACCTTAATCAGTGTAAAGTATCTAATTCAGGAGCATTTTCCCTCAGTGTGTTAAAAAGGAGTTCCAGTTGGTTTAAGTTGTAGAGAAACACCAACATGCCTCTTCCAGCTCCAACAGAGGTATAAAAGGAGGGCATGGATGGTGTGATAACATTTCCATTATGTGACCTGTGGACACACATTACAGCAAATCTGAACACTAGAATAAAAGATTAGTGTGAAAGACCTGTGAAAATGTAGGAAAAGAAAACCAGAGTCAAACTGGAAGGTTTAAAGAAACACAGCTTGATAACTGGCAAAAGCATTAAAAAAATAATGTTAACAACTTATATTTGAGTAGTTTTTAAGTATCTATTAAAATACAATGAAGAAAAAGAGCCTTTAAAGATAGATATGTTGTCTTTCTGTGTTCAGGTCTATCTTACAGCAGCTGTTTCTGAGCTTGACTTTTCCACGGTTCCTTGAAGCAGGTAAGTCAAAAGAATGTTAAAGAGTCAACTTTGAGTAAAGTAGAAGGTAAGAATCTAGGCCAGGGGACATATTTGGGTCTCCCCATTATGTCTGTGACTTAAAAATGGTATTTGTTTGTTTGTTTATTAATTAATTTATTTATTTTATATCAGCTGATATGGAAGATGATGATTTCGGTGCTGCCCTGCCTAAAACAAGCTGTATCACTGAGCAAACTCAGTATTTCTTTGAAAACAATGATAAATCCTTTGGTGGGATTGTAGACTGTATAAACTGCTCCAGGTAAAACTTCTTCAATATAAGAAATAACTTCGGAATTTTATTTATTTTACTAAAGATAGGGACACTATTGTAAGAAGCAAAAATATATTTTGGATTAATTTCACCAAACTTACATAAGCAGGACAGAGAAGAATAGAGGCAGGCAAATTGCATTCTCTTTTTGTTTAGAATTAACTTTAATTTTAATCATTAAAGAATTGTAGAAATGCTTTAGTCAGTTTTTTGTTTTATAGTCTGTGCTCCATGAAAATTGTATTTTTATCTCTGCCACAATTTGTTTTGTTTTAATTTATTATGTCAACTTAAAAGCATTCTGCAATATCCCAAGGGATATGGTCTTCTCTAATCTGGTTATGTATCAGAATTTTTGATGGTCAAGAAGATTATAAAATTTATCTTCTAATTTATCTTCCAGTGGATAGTGCTCATGATTTAAGAGCCATGAGTCTTATAAAACAAACGAAGATATTATATTTCTGTATTAAATTAATTACTCTCCAGACACCATAAGGAGGCCTATTAAAGATGGTATTTAATAAGATGTGAAAGAATTGTATATTTCAGAAACATAGCATCTTGGACCTAGATTTCTGTTTTATATAAGAGCCTGCTGGGGTTTTGCATCTATTTTGAGCTTCTGAAAACATCTTGGAAATTAGAATTAATAGCCAGATTTCAAACAAAAAAAAGACAATATTTCAAGCCAGGAAAGAAAGAGAGCGAGCTTTGGAGAATGGTGAAGACAGTCAAAACATGCAGAAATTTTTTTTCAACTTTAATACTTCCTCCTCCATGTTATTAGTATGTGCTGGGTTTATTTATAAACTGAAAATGAACCAGCTAGCTTAAAGACCTTGTGCAGAGTTATATGGACATAAAAATACAACAAATACACGTCCAATACATGACATGCATACCCCATGCTTCTCTCTCGCTCTTCTTACACACAGGTTTATGTTTTGGGGTTTTGTTTGTTTGTTTGTTTTTGTGGTTGGGGTTTTTTTCAGTGTTAATTGATGCTGAACTGATGTTATTTCTCAGTACAGCTACTGTGGTAGCAGTACAGAGCTAGCTATTAACTCAATTAAAGTCCTTTTATGGACTTTGCCATTTTTTCCACTAACAAGGCTAGTTGAAAGAGCGTACGATTGAAATGTCAAAAAGATTACGAAATTTATTATCTTATTAAATGTTTCTTACTGTTTGTTAATGAAAAAGATAAACAGTAGCAGGCAGACTAAATCTGTGAAGCTGGATTATTTTATTCCAATACTGTGTGTCCTTCTCAAATACAATTTTCCTTGCTTCATTTAAACATAGGTTTTTGTTGGCTTTTTTCCTAGACTTTATCATGCAGAGAAGATTTCAAACACCAATCTAGTGTTCATTATTAGTGACAGCCAACTACTGTGCCGTTCCTGTGACCCAAAGCCACTGATGCAAGCGGAGAAGCCGGGTATCCTTTAAAAATCATGTTATTTAGTAGTGTGGATTGATTTTTGGCTATGGGATACTGGAATATATTTGGGGAGAAATGACCCACTTATCTACGTTATTACCATGGTTGCCACTGGAATACTTGAAGTATCAGGTATTTGTGGATTGTATCACGAATCACGTGAAGCAGCAGTCATTGAGGTAGAGAGCAAAGCTGTTATTTGTGAGAATTTAGACAGAAATGGGCTCACAGGAGCTTAATGAAGTTTCAAAAAAGCAAATGCAAAGTCTTGGGCCTCTGACAGAATAATTGCCCAGCTGGACAGGCTACGGAAAGAGTGACAGAAAGGTTTGCAGAAAAGAGCTGGAGGTGCATGGTGGGCAAGAAGTTGACCGTGAGTTGGCACTGTGCCTTGCAGAAAAGTGGGCTGGGCACATCCCGGGCTATGACAGTAAGTGTAGTCAGCAGAGTGGGAGAACTGATCCATCCAAACTCTTCAGCACCGGTGAGACCACATCTGGAGTGCTGTATGCTTCCCAGGACCACACTGGCATACAGGAGGAAGTCTAGTGAAGGGCCTGAGAGCACAAGCAAGGAAAGTCTGAGTATCCTGGGTTTTTGATCAACCTTTAGAAAAGACAAGGTTATGTCTGTCTAGAGAAATAACAAAAAAAGGCCAGGATAGGAGTGTTTGGTCACAAAATGTTGAGATACTGCACTGTTGGTTAGTTGATGAAGGCACTTTAGTGTGTGTTCAGTGTCAGAGACGAGCTTACATCTTGTGGTAACTGCATTAGCCATCAAAGGCTAGAGTTCATCCAGCTGCACAGAATTTCTTCAGAGCTGGCTGGAGACATAGGTGACTTACATGCTAGGCAGAGTTCTTGCAACACAAGCATTGAAGCTAAAAGTGTGTGAAAGTCTGTTTTAGTTTACAACCACCTTCATGCCAATCTCTCTGCTTTAACCTGTTCACTGCATCGCCTGTAGGTGATGGTGGTGGAAATACATAAGATCAAAATGCACATTCTAGGTCAGGAGAAATTCACCTCAGCCATTCTCTTCTACGTAGTCTTGAGGACAGCATGCCAGAAGTGGTAAATCAAACCATAATTTGGATTACTGTGACAAACCAGGGAAAACAATTAGTAATACCTCTGTCCACATCAGGAAGTTAGTTGAGACAGCCTCTCCCACTCCTGGAAGAAAAGCAGATGGTGGTACAGATGACTGTGTTTCTTTGGCACAAGCAATGCATTCATTGCCACATTAATAAAACTGGAATTCCATCTACGCTTGGGCTGAAAAGGAAGTTACATTGGGGTGTCATCACAGAACTATGTAAACTTAGCCTAATATTCTAATTGGCTTCTGGCCATGACAGTTTGATCAACTGTTTCCACTGTCTGCATTTATGGACAGCACTCACTATAGAAAAAGAAGTATGATGGATGGAAAGGGCACATGACTTGCATTTCCCTGTGGAGCTCAAAACTACTAGACAGGAGTAAATGACCTAAAATGGCAGTCAGAACAGCTGGGAGGGTATATATTGACTAAAGGAACTATTTTATTTTTATTCAACTATGCAATACTAAGCTATTCCCTCATTTCTGTAACTAAGGTACATAGTGAAATGCAGATGTAGCATAACATCAGTCAAGCAGACAAAATGACCTTTGGGTGCTATTTAGATGATTATTATTACATTTTGCTTCCTTTTGGCTGGTACAGCTTTGCTTATGCACAGTCTCTTAGAATATTTTCATGTTTCACCTTCCCTTTCAGTTGAGCCACAGCTGAGAAAAGGGGAGATGAGTCTGATAACATCTGAATAAAGGCAGATGCAGATCTGTAGAAATAAATTTCCCATCATCTTGCCTTCTCTTCCCTTTGGCCTCTCCACTTGTTGCACTGAAGCTGCTGTACTACTCCATGGTGGTGCATGAACAGGATTGCTTCAACTGTAAATTAGAGCTACTAAGAAAAGTTCTGGCAGTCTATTCTTTTAATAGCTTTAATAAGTGTACTACCTGGAGTGGAATAAAAAAAGATTAACATACTGAATGCTAATATGAGCAGGTTTCACCAGAAGTCTCTTTTGCAGTTTGCCAAATCCATGCCTTTCAAGTCTGCTGCAATGACTTGTGCCCCTCATTAGGCAGTGGCACATGTGTGTACAGTGTGAAATATACTTTAACACCAGCAATTACAGATTTCAGAGATGTGAGCTAAAGCAGTACCTCATACATTCAGTTAGCTAATTAATAGCATATCACTGCTGCCCTTTCTCTCCTGCTGTTCTGCTGGTAGTATGGACAGCATTTTCTCTGTCTGCCTTCATCACTGAAATGCTAATGGGATCTCAGTAGTTCTGTCATTTGCTACAAAGCCTACAGTGGCATGATTTTTTCTATGATATTGGGGTAATATAAGTGCACCCATAATAGAGCTAATAGTTTTTATAGGCTTTCACTGCTATGTTTAATCTGTATATGACATTATTTTTCCAAAAATGTTTCCTTGTTTTTATTGTGTATCTTCATTATAGCAGAGTAACGCAGTGGTAACATAAACTATAACTAATCAGCACCATTGAAAGCTTACTGCTTTATGAAATATTTTCTGAAATATTTATGCAATGATAAAAAAAAAATCAATACAGAAAATGTTAAAAGAACTAAGCTTTTATTTTATTTCTGTTTATGGTTCTGAAAATGTTCTAAAAAATTGTGCAGGATATTTATTTTCTTGATTATAGCAGTATAAAAAAAAGGTATTTAGTTCTAATTTATCTAAATGGTTGGGTTGGTTTTATTGAATTTAAACAAGGAACTGTGAATATTGATGTTTATTTCAGCACTATCCTAATTAGCATAAATCTTCTCTCCTGCCATATAAATAAAAACAGAATCTTGATCCTGTTCATGTACAATGCATGCAAAACTGTGACACTCCTTAACCAGAGAAACAGATGAAGGGCCAAATCCATGTGAAATGGTCAAGCAACCTAGATACAGAAAGGGTCCCGAAATCTGTTTTGATGAAGCCAAACAGGTAAAATTGAAGTTGTAAGACTTTAAGACTATCTTTAAAAACAATTGTAGAGCAGCTTTAGACACAGAGAAAACTGTGTTTAAATGTACCTTGGTGCCTGGTAACCTTTTTATCACTAAACATACCGTTCACTCTAGACCATAGCTGCTTTATTTCAATTAACATAAACTTAACAGCTGCTTTCTTATCTGCCTTTCCTATAACCATTGCACTTTCACACATGATTCCCACTAAAATATCATCAGTGAGCATAAAACTGTTGGTCTCTGTATGCTGATGTGAAATTCAGCTCTTCAATGGCTTGCACAAGTATGCGATAATCTTGGCTTAGAAGTAGTATTTTTATAATAATGTTTCCAAATACTATTTAAAGTATTGTTAAATTATTAAAAATGTTATCTATGTTTTAGGATCTTGCTTCTAATTCTGCAAATTGTACTGCCCTTAGAGCATGTTCTTAGCAGGTTTAAAAGTGCATTGCTTTACTGAAATCACCAAAACTATGCTGCTTGGTACTTCTGTGTTGAATGCATTTGTTTTGAAAGAGAAAAATTATAACTGTGCCACATATCAAAATTAGTTTTTATTATTCTTTCTATGTTATCTTTCAAAGATACAAAACAAATTATGCTGAATTCAAGTTTTTCAGAAAAAAATTCAAGACAAAAAGTTCTGAACAAGGAAGTGCCTGGCATTAGATACAATAAATACTTTAAAAATGCATTTTCACTGTATCATGCAATTTCTTCAATTTCTGCAGTGGAAAGATTGTCCCAAACCAGTGCACTTAGTTGGCTATAACTGCTGTATACCAAAATTTGTTCCAGTATGTTCTCTGCTTTTCTTGTAATGAGGCACAATTACTGGGATGTAAGTAGTATTAAAAAAGTTTAGAGAATCGGTATTCAATGCATTTTTCTAGTAACCAAATTTTATTTTAAAAAGGAAGTCTTCTTACTGGCCAACAAAGATTAAATAAAGTTGAAAACCCATCCAACAGCTACCCAGCCATTGTAAATAATCCAAGCCATCCTGATATGATTGTGTGTGAAAGTACAACTCTTGCTCACTAGCTTGATGTGCTGATCAGTGTGTAAGTCATGTGTTTTGTAACAGTGGATTGTTTTGATTAAGTTTATTTGCAAAATTTGCTGTGAATCTCTTGCTCTTGGGTGGATGCTTTCACATTAACTCTGCTAACTGCCAGCAATCTGCATGGTATCTCATCTTGTATGTCTTTTTTTCTGTGTTTTCTTTCCTTTCCTCTACTTGCTACTTTGCCCGTTATTAATAGGATCAGCCTATATGCACAACGAGTCGTGCCTCTGCCATGATGTCCGCTCCTATCTTCATTTTTCTGCAAGTTTTCATGTGGTGTGGATGGTCAGTTACTTTCTCTAATTTTTTGTTTTGTCCTTGGCTTAAAAAAATTAGCAGGCTTTTTTACTTACTGAGCATACAAAAGAAAACAGAATGAAGCGAGTCCCAAAAGGAACAATCTGGAGTAAATTACTGTCGCAATATTAAGGGAAATTAAATATGGAAAAAACCTGTCTGGAGCCTTATAAACCAAAATTACTAAACACGAGGGCTTCTCCCATAGAACATATAGAGGCAAGGGAATCTGTTGGATTTATATGGTTGGCTCTTTGAGGGTGCACAGGTACCAGCTGAGTCCACATCGTTCACTTCTAAGCATTTTTCCCTTGTCCAAATGAACAGAAGAAGAAAGTTTTTTCACAGAGAAAAATAAAGATACAAAGCAAAGAGAAGAGACAGCATACCTGTGAAAGTAAAGCTTTACTTAGGGGTGGCAAAGGTGAGTGTTATGTGTGAGTGTTGCTACTAAGAGTAAGGAGTTTTCACTGCATTCAAATAAACGCAACAGTTAATGATAGAAGATAATGGTGTGCATCAATTTGGTTAAACTAGGAATTCAGTAAAATAATTTTTTTTTTTACTTCTTAATTTTTGGTGACCTAAACATATTAATTGCCTGATTACAGCAGAAGGTGAGGTTTAGCTTCTAATTAGCTACGTAAGTTCCTGTATATTGACCAAGTGCAGACTCTGGGGTTTCCAACTAAAGCCTTGGCAATCAGAGTGTGTTGCATTTGATGGTGTGGGACTGTGTCATGAGTTATTGTGTAAGTGACATGTCTGCAAGAGAGCTGCTGAGCTAAAGAGCAAAAAATGTCTGTCTGAAGGGGGTTCTGATCAACATTGTTCTGAAAACCACTAGAGGGAGATACTCACATGTCTATCAAAGTAAAGCAAACAGGCAGAACTGAAAGCTTACAGGGCATTTTTCAGGGTTAGTGTGATGAAATATTGAAAATTAATGAAATATTGAAATTAACTGAAATTTAGAACAGTAATTTTCACAGTAATTTATATTTTCTCTATACTTAAGGGAAGGTTCAATTAATATATCTTTAACATAAAGAAAAAAATCCTTAAATTCTCTTCAACAGTTTATTTTTTGAGTAATTTTGAAGTATTTCAGTTATTTATTTAAATGTATTTAAATTATGTAGCTTCTTGCAAGCCTAAGAACTTGCACAGCTGTGGCAGAAGGTTGTAGGGAAAGGTGAAAGGCCTTTCTTTAAGCCAGTAGTAGTTCACATTAAAATCTAGATTAACATCTCATGTTCTTGCTCATGCAATTTGCTCTGCACATAGCTTTCTTTAATTAAAAAGCTACTATCCAATGTGCATAAGGAAGCAGAGACTCACCTTGAGCTGAATTCTTTATGCCCAAAATGTGCTTTCTACTTAAGGTGGGAAACGCCCAGAACATAATTTTAGCTGATAAGCTTTTGGCAGCAGAAACTTATAAAGGTAATTTTGTTCATCCATCTTGTTTTTAATAACTTTGTGATTTTGGAATTGTGTTCTCTCTGGACATTAATCTGTGTAGTTATATTAAAATCACTGAAGCCAACACAGATACAATCCAGCTGATCAGGTTCACTAACCTGACGGGTTTTTTTTACTTTTCATCAAGGATAACAAAATAGTCATTATCACTGCCTCAAATGGCTTGCTCTTACATTGCACATGCACACTGCTTTTGTTTGCCATGCCTGAGAATAAAGAAAAGAACTGTACAAGTTCTTAGCCTGCACAGGGAATGTCTTACTTCCATCAGCGTCCAGGTATGTCAGTGGGAGCTTTGAGGGTGATTAGCAGTCCAGGCACCTGGATACATCCTGATGGAATTGCCTGTGTCCCCAGTCTGTGCATGGGCAGCTGTGCACCTTTGACAGCTTTGTCTGGTAGTCCGGACAAAGGAGTAACCCAAAATTCATGAATGACCATGCATTGAAGCTGGAAATGACTCTTGAGTAAAAGCAAAGGTGTTCACCGTGTAATATGAAACATTTAAATTACATGCTTATGAAAGTTATAACTTTGAGGCAATCAATTGATATCAAAGGCCACATCAGAAGCTCTTTGGGCAGATATTGTTTTACCCTTTTATAAGTCAGAGTAACACAGTGGGTTCCGATGAATTACTATCATTTAAAAACAAAGTTTTAGTACATAAATAGTTATGGTGCACTTCTAAAGGAGTAACAAGTATGTTTATAGCCTTAGCATATACATGTATTTATGTATTTATAGTTCCAAATGGATTTTTTAAATTTTGGACTGGCAGTATCTTCAAGTAAATGCTGATATATAGCAGTGAATATGTTGTTTTGATACTTAAAAATGAAGGTATGGTTTTATAAAAGCACTCATTTCCATTCTGAAAGTGCTGAATAATTTTCATAGCATGTGATGCTGGAAAACAGCCTTATCTAGAGTTGTCTTAGTAAGGCATGACATGAAGGAGATGACATTTAAATTTGACACTTCTCTACCTCAAGCATGCGAAGAAATTTGATGTGATTAATGCAAGAAATTTCTCGTACACTTCTGGTGAAATGAAAGTGGCTTACAACAATTCTTTCCAATTTATTTTACAATCCTCTCTCTCTTCAAAGAGAATTAATATACAAATATAATTTTGAAGACAACAAAGAGAGGACATCCCCAGCTCATATGTTATTCAGGATTTGTGCGATTAATGTTATGGGCTGGAAAATTTCAGTGAAACTGCTTAAAAATAGTTCAGTGTCTAATTGCACTAGAAGAGGTAAAGATAAGATAATGTAAAGAGAAGATAAAATGATGCTGTATATCTTTGGTATAAGATACTTTAGAAGAAATCTCAAAAATAACATGAAACAGATGAAAAGTTTTCTTAAAGCTCAAGAAGAGAGGAAGTGTTTTCAAAAAAGGCATTTTGAAGATCATTCAAAACTGATGTTTTTCTCAATCTGATTTTGAATTGGGGATGATATACCACTTATTTTTAGGGGACTGTTTATTTTTTAAATTCATGTAAATAAACACATAATCTGGTTTTCTCCTCCTTTTTTTTATTATAGTTTCACATTTCCTGAAGTTTTGACAACAGTAAAAGCACAGAAGAAAATTACAGCATGAAATTCTGTGGAGAAAAAAATTAATTTAGATAGGATTTACTGTACCTTCTTTGTCACTACTATTTTTGTCTTAGCTCAGAACACGACAGAATTAACTGATTCCAGAGACAATATTTAGAAATTGTTCTTGGCAGAACTGCTGGTTTACCACTGCAAATTGGTCTACAAACCTCAGAAATTTAATGTGGCTTTGATCAATATGAGGTTAAAATCTCCCTAACCTTGAAATATGTGTATAAACTTTGTATAGTTTTGTGTAGTGAAGTTTAATGCTGTGGTTCATAATAAGATGATTCCTCTCCTGCATGAGGCTTCCAAGAGATTCTCTACTGTTGTGAATAGTGAATCCTTTAAAAACTTCTCTATGTAGTCTTAGGGAGAAGGTAAAAGGTACTAAAATACTTCTTCTCAACCCAATAGGAATATTACATTGTATGACTGATGAATGTAAGAGCAGTTGAGAAATTGTGGTGTGGTTAAAAAAAATCTCACAGGGCAAATAGAAATGGACAACAGAGTGGAGGGTGTTTTCAAGTACATATGGTGATAGGATTATTTATCAACTTATTTTGCAATATTTGGTCTAATGCAAGATGATGTAAACTGAGTCCTGTATAATTCTATATCTGGAGGCCTACTTGCTTTGTATCCATACTGGATGCCATTTTCACTATATAAAGGTATTTTCCCTTCATGCTGTGCACAATTTTGTTTAAGACTTTCAGTTTACTACTTATACTCTCCAGACATCTCCTGTCTGTTGGAAATTTTAAATCTGCTTTGCTTTCAACTCTTTCTTCAAAGATGATTCTTATAAGTAATTTCAATGATAAGAATAATAAATACCAAGAGGTAACACTGAGTGTCGTTCGCTGAATTCATGTGAGGAAACCTTGACTAATAATTTTGTTTTTAATGGTAGTCGCTGTGAGGAAGAAGCAACAGGGCTATTTTTAAGTGCTTTAAATAGAAATAAAGCTGCATGACAAGACACAATGCAGATGCAAATAGTGACAGAGCCAAACTAAATAAACCAGAATGTTCAGTGCATCTTCAAATCTTAGCATCCTAGTCCAAATCTGGTGCAGCAGAGTTCACTTAGGACTTCTTGTTGACTAGAAACCTTAGGAATTTTGAACTTGTAGAGTGCAATCAACCAAAAAGAAACAAAAACAAAAAAAAACCCCAAAACAAACCAAACCAACAACAACAAAAAACCGAAACCAAACAAAATGCCTAAGCTAGAACTATACAACTAAATTAAAGCTACATGACAGAGATATGTCTGGAAGAAGCTACTGTTAATAAAGAATGACACCCAACATGAGGTATTTGCCATAGGACAAAATGATTTTTTGTTTCTTTCTAAGGAAATTGAATGCTGCTTTTGGGGTTTTTTTTTTTGGGCTTGGGATTGTTGAGGTTTTTTTTTACATCCAAGTTTCTAAAGGAGACTCTTGGTGAATGCTATAATTCCTGATAATGTACTGAGTCTACTTTGTCTGCTTTATCTGATTTTCCATATTTTTCCCAAACTGTTTTGGAAACCTACCAACTTTAAAGAATGCATTGTGTGCAGAATAAATAACATTAAAATTCTCACCCATTAACGCTGTTATAAAGAACTCACTGGAGGCCTTTGCTGTGCCCTGTAATTTCCAAATTCTGTCTTTACACCTCTGTTATGAAGGAGTTGCCCTAACATCATGTTTGGGTTTGTGCTTATGATTTACATTTCTATTATCATTTCAGTGTATTCTTTGGGGAGGTTATAAAAAAACACTTTATCACTTTATTGTCCCCCCCCTTATTTCTTGTTTATATCTGATCTGCCATTTTTATGTACTTTCTTGTTCTTGCCCATTTGAGTAAACTTGATGTCCTGCACTGCTATTCTTACAAATCTGGGAAGTTTTACTTAAGGACAGCAAAATTTGCTCTAAGGAAATTTGCTAATAAATTAAAGGTTGCTTCACAACTCTTTCCTTTTTATCCTGATTGTACTTTTTATAGACATACACCCACCCCCCAAACCCACACACACCCCAGCCTTTTCTGGGGTGTATTAAGTATTAATTGCATATGCCTCAGTGGCATGTCAGTCTGAACCAGGAGCTTTTGCCTGCCTGTTGGCTTTCCTCTGCTTTCTATTAGATAGATAGATAGATAGATAGATAGATAGATAGATAGATAGATAGATAGATAGATTTTTTTTTCTGTGCCAGCAGCCAGTCTCTGTTACTGTTCAGATTCAGTTGTCTGTCCTTCCCTACACATATTGCTCCTGTTCAAGAAGTTTCCCCAGTTGCTAATATACCTAAATTCCTTTCCACCCACGATGTTTTCTTGCCCTTGGAGGCTTGGAATCTTTTGGAAAATGGAAAGTGTATTTTTATACCATGGGTACAGAATACTGTGAAAACAAGAGAAAGATCAAATATTTTCAGCCTTCAGAGCTACCCATGAATCTCAGACTTGTCAGACAAAGCGGTGAGGGGAATATTTTCCTGATCTTTTAGGTACTAATCAGAGTTTGTATCAGTCTTGAGAAATAAGGTCTAAGGTGTTACAGGCTCCAGAACAGGTATCAAATGTATTTCAGCCAGACTAATGAATAGGTCCATCATGTGAAAGGTATTAAGCATTATAAGCAAAGTGGGACCAAAGAACAGCAATTAATGGTGGAGAGGAATGAGGAAAAGTGGTGTGATTGCTGTGTGACATGATGAAGAGTTACTGATGCATGACAGCAGTGCAGCTCAGAGAGAGCTTCAAACTGCATCAAGCATGTACAAGTACTGCAACAGAAAATTTCCTTGTCA
The DNA here is from genome assembly GCA_013399835.1 of Leptocoma aspasia. Taxonomy (NCBI): domain Eukaryota; kingdom Metazoa; phylum Chordata; class Aves; order Passeriformes; family Nectariniidae; genus Leptocoma; species Leptocoma aspasia. Next base: position 1,635,795 of record VXAX01003036.1, on the reverse strand, counting down.
TACTTGAATAGAGCACCAGAGGCAGAGAAAGGATTTTCATTCTCTTTGATCATATCTTCACCTGCAGATCATATTCATTTTATTGTGTGATTATTTGATGAAATGGACATAAACATATTTTGGTATTTGTTTTCTAATCTTGAAAAGTTACCTGTTCTTCTATCTTTTCTCACAATAAAGTCATACTCAGAATCTTAAAATTAATGCAGTTTTAAGGAATATAGATGGTGTTTACTGGGGCCCCCAGGTATATTCCATAGCTTTTCTTGATTGATGGTGTAAGTATCTCATCTAGTTCCTAAGTTTGTGCTGTAAACCTTGAAAGTATTTAATCGTCCCATGTTTATAGTTTAAGTAATAAAGCCACTCTTTGTATCAAAAATCAGAGGAACTTCCAGGAATTATTTTACTGTTATTTTAACAAAGTAACACATATAAGACCAGAAAGGATGCCTCAATGATAGTTCAAAATGTTGAAAACTAAGCTGTAGATTACTTCTGAAGCAGCTTCACTGTAATTAATATTAAATGATTTCTTCTCTTCTTGTCGACAGGAAGATTCGGCTGACTGCGGTGGGGCCTCTGGTCTGAGTCCATCACTGTGGTCTATGGTAGCAATTCAGCTGGTCCTGCTTTGGCTGTTATCTGGCAGCAGACACTGCCAGTTATGACCTTGCTAAACCAAAACCTGCATAACTTAATCAAGACCTGGCCAAAACGATAGCCTCAGTTTCATTTCCGAAAGGGTCAGCTACTGAGACAGCAGCAGAACCGCAGCGCTCGTGTCTGGTTATCACCGCTGTGAGACTCATCAAAGCATCGTGAGACTCACTCATCAAGGCATTGTGAGACTCATCAAGGCATCATGAGACTCATCAAGGCATCGTGAGACTCATCAAGGCATTGTGAGACTCATCAAGGCATTGTGAGACTCATCAAGGCATTGTGAGACTCATCAAGGCACCACGATGCCTGCATGTTGGAGTGTCAGATCCTCAGCCGTGTGTGAATGCTGCATCATCTACACCATGCAAACAGATTTCTGTACATGCCCCACTGGGGACATCTAAAACCTTTTGTTTATTCATTTGTTTGTTGTTGTAATCTTGATGACTTCATGTAAAAGGGCTCCCCTAACAATAGCTTATGTATATGGTTTTCATTTCTTTTAAGCTTTGGATATCTTGAAGATTTATATTCTTTTACATGAACAGTTGTTTAAAAACCAAAAAGAAAAAGACAAAGGAAAATGTTCTCCCCAATACACATTTCTAGCACCACAATGGCTGCTTTTAGTTCTGTCCAAACTGGTTGAGTAAAATGAAAATATTGGCCAGTCTTCACCAGAAAGTTCAGCATGATTGGAATGCTTTATGATGAGTGGTTAATTCTTCCAAAATGGATCATGCAGCCAGCTAAGATTTGGTAGGTTGACATTGTATGTAGAAAGGAGGGAAGGGGGAAAACTACTGTGTTTCAAAATACAAAGGTACTGGCGAGTGTAACTAAAAAAGTGTAACTAAAAAATTTTCATCTTAAACTTGGTGTAATCTTCTGTCAGAAAAAAGATGTTAATTTCAATGTAATATTCACCTCCTTTTCACAATGCAGTTACATATAAAGCTAGTAGAAATTCTTCAAAGGCTGAAACAAAAATGCTTGTGAATAAAAAATGTCTTTGTGATATTTGAACGTTGGTTTCCAGGGGTATTTTGCATGATGATGATGCTATGTTGTTTTTCAGTTTGTTTTCTTTGATGGTAGAGTATAGTTCATTGAAAAGATAACAGAGTGATTCTTGTATTGTGTGAGAAATTGAACATTGCAATGTGTTGCAATCAAATCATATTACATTATATTATGAAACAGAGCTCTGAATATACTGTGCAATGAAAAAGCTGAGAAAATAGGGTAAATATAGCTATTGTAACAAAAGGGTTGAGGTGGATTTTTTACGGAATAGTGATCTCACATGAAAACCTGTGTACAGATATTTTAAGAATATAAAAATCAGATTTAACACATTTATTTTTGGAAGTATATGTTCTCTAAGGTTCATATCAGGTTCCCCCTTTGTTTCCTTCATATAAACCCACCCATAATATTAAAATTTATGCTGTTGCTATTTATTATTGAAAATAGCGTACTTAACAGCAAAATTACCTGGTTGCTGTGATTAGAAAAAATATAAACAAATGGGGAGCCTTGAATCTATATGTATGCACATTGATACTTGATTGTGAATACTAACTCTAGAAGTTGTTTTTATACAACCTCATTGGTGATACAGGTTGGTGCAGTAAATTACAATATTACAGTGTAGCATAGTGTTGATGCAAAAATATGATTTGCGCTTTTTTTTCTGGTTTTCAGAACTAAACAGTATTGCAAGACAGCTAAACCAATGAATGTGCAACTCTGCTGGTATTGTACAGTTCAGCTAACAACTGCAATATGCAAATAATTATATGGCACAATACACTAGCTCTTTAAAAAATAAAAAAATGCAAATCATTGGTATGTATATGCTGGCAATTGATTGATATAATTTTGATCATGCCAAAAGCTTAAAAAAAAGATTGGGCATGCATTAATATCCTATGAAAACTGAAGAAGCTACTCAAAGCCATGGCATGGCTTGAACGATCAGATGTCTACTGTAGTCGTACTCATGGCTGGTTCATTGTTTTTCCATGTACCTTGGCTCCAGCTATGTATTTTCTCATGTTTGGGAATACAGTGAGTGAAAAACGGAAATCCTGACCTTTTGTTCAGTGATAAAATCTAGATTTAAAAAATATATATATACCTAGCAATGTCATGGGGTTAAAAGTATAATTAACTGTTTTGGATGACTTCAGGTCCTCCTCAGGGAAGGTGAGCTAATGATGATAAGGGTGAAGATAAACTTGGAGCTCTTCCTTCCAGTCATAGTGCTGCAGTTCTGCTCACATAGCACCAATTACCACCTGATAAAAAAATTGGTTTGAGTGTTTCTAATGCCGAGACTACATCCAGTATTTTTCCTTAATGTGGTCAATTGACATTTTATGGGAGGAGCAAGTGTTCTAGGATTAGGCCAATAATTGCTGCACTCACTGCTTTTACTCTGAGGTTACTTTAAATACTTGTTGGTTTGCATTGTGCTCTTTTAATTTCATGTTAGTATAATAATTTATTTATTTCTCACTTAGCTTCCCAAAAGAAACCCTTCATGGGCAAGTTGCACTGTTTAAAAACACTTTGCTTATTCTGGTAGGCCATATTCAGAGTTACTTAATCAGCATTTGATTAGAGTTTGTAGGGAGAAAGAAAGATGGCACAAATTCATGCTGCCACAGGAAACATCTGTGGCTTTTGGTCTCATCCTGCTTCCCTTAGAGTGCTCAAATGCAAAAGGAGGGAGAAGCCCGTGCCATGCAGACACATAGCCCTCCTGGGTGATCCAAAGAGGGAAATGTCCTTTGCTCCTCTCTTTCACCCCTCTATATGACCTGAAGAAATGTGTTTCTATACAAACATTTAGCCTTTCAGCCAACATTATAACATTCTATATAAACGTTTAGCCAACTTTATACCCATCTTAATACTTTATAAAGTAGTATTTTAAATAATTTGAAATTATATATTAGAACATATTCAAGTGATTGTCAAGACTTTTTTTTAAATTCCCCAATATCTGCAAAATGAAAAACATACATCAAAATGCAATCTGAACTTTAGCTATCTCAAAATGTGAATACCAGTCTGATAGAAATAACTCACATGAATAAATACAAATTCTCATGCAGAAGAGCATCCTTACTCTCACAGTGCATCATAGTAATCTTCTCTTGTCTTTGAAAGAAGCTTGATCCTAAAATTTAAATTAAGATATTTTAAAATACGATATACTGTAAAAAGTTGTGGTTTTTAAAGTCAGATAAAAGGCTCTGTTGGTGGCTGCTCAACTCCTTTAAATAGCACGAAGGGAACTGTTGTGCCTGGTTTGGTTCACACAGAAGTCATCCAGTGTATTGTACATCTGACAAGTAACCACCCCTGAAGTTGTTACAGCATGTTACTGTGCAAAACATGATTTGAGGACTTAACATGAAAGGTTTCTTTCTAGTTTTTTCTTTTAAACAACCAGCATTACTGCCGAAACACTGACCGTGGTCCATATTTGTAACAGGTTTTTAACATGACATAGCAGGTCTGATTGACAAGATTTTTAGGTCCTGTACCTTTAAGACTTTAGTATGATCTTTTTCCTGTTTCTAATGCTTGAGGCTTTACTGCTTAACTTGACAAAAACAACCGTGTTGCTGCCATTTGTATGTTTTCCTACAATATTCCTTTTATTAACTTAAAACCTGGCCTTACTGGTTTCAAATAGGCAGTATCCCTTTTAAGTGACCTTTGCAACCCAAGTGTTACTTGCTATGGTTGAGAGCTTTTTGCTGTCACTGAAGAGACATTAAGACCTTTTTTCCCATTAACACATAACAAACCTACTTAGTATGACTTAATTCCAAAACACAATCTCACTACCACTGATCCAAAAATTCAGATGCTAGCACACTGGTTATTAAGAAATATATTAATTGCCTACAAGGCACTGCAATGCACTCGGGTGTTTTTGGAATGTCAGCCAATTAAGGTGAAATCTTAATAACTCCTTTCTTAGGATAAATTTTACCCTGACTTCATGAGACATCCAAGCCTTTAACGAAGGCCACATTTATTATTATTTTGTTCATACCACAATGTTAATATTGTTAATACTCATTGTACACTATTGTAAAAAGATTAAAACAAAGTGTCTGAATACAATTCAAGACTTTTGAAAAGTTAGCCTCACCCTGTTCCCAGCTACTTGCATCTGTCCTGTTTATGGTTTAAAAGAAAAACATCATCTTGAAGAAATATTTCACTGAGGCTAAAGGGATACTGTCTTGCTCAGATGCCATGAAATTGCGATTGTGATCTGACAAAGCTGTCTTCTCTTCTTGTGTTGTATGGAATGTCTGGATCATGCTTTCTGGGATATTTTTATTGAAATGCTCAGTGTGTGTTTCTGCAAAAAAAGGCTTGGTTGCTCTTACGAGGCAAGCAGGTCTTTCTCCCTTTTCTTGTGTTCTCTTGACACTTTTGTGGAACTTGACAAGCCTGGAAAAAAATTTTTGTAAAAATTTGTACAATAATGTTATAAAAAGTTTATAATCCTAGAACTGTTGTGTTAATTATTGTGCAAAAACAGTATATTCAGAATAAAAGTTTATCATTTAAAATCAACAACTATTTTATTGTTTATTCTGTATAATAAAAACATGTAAATAAGAGCCTATATTATTTGCCATATAATACTTCCGAGTTTCATATAATTATACCTAAGTGTCTGAGGAGAGTGAAGACAGTGACTTAATGCAGGTCTTCATGGGGTTCAGAGTAGGATGCACAGCAACCTTCATTTCAGTTTGTGACTGTGAAAATTAAAAAAAAAAAAAAAGTGGAAAAAATATAACCAATGAAAACTTAGGTTCTGTAAAGCTCTCGGTAAAATAAAAGTCTGAGACAGCTGAAGTATCCCTGTTGTCCTGAAACAATTGTTTTTTGAAGGGTTGTCATTTGCTAACTTGTAAACACTGATGAAGTCCAAGAGTTCATTCACATGGAGAAGCAGAGTAAAATCAGATGGCTCAGATGGGTCCTGCCCAGGTTGTTGTCCCTACCTCTGACCAAAACTGAGTCATTATTCAGTCAGCTTCTGTACTGCTGCTGTTCCTAGCTATGTACTGTAACTGAAGTGGATGTATGTACCTTAATAAACAGGCTTGGGGTGCTCAGGAGGTGCTTTGCTGGTGTTCAGACTTCCTGCAGGGGCACTGCCAATCTCTGTCTGAAGTGCAGGGCAGAAGGCTGCAAGCAGCAACTGCTTTAGAAGCCTGAATTTAATCCTTGACTGTGAATGTGACAGCCCAGAGAGAATGGCAGTTGTAAAATTCTGATGGATTTACTGAATCCCCGAGGAGTAGATAAGAGAATAAGAAATCAAACGCAGATTCTAGTGCTGCAAAGTAATAGATCACCCATGTGGAAATGCTACAAGGCAGTGCATGACACTGTGCATCAACATCCAGAGATTACCAGCCTCAACTGGATTAAACATTGCTTCCTAACTACATGATTAGCCCCACATGCTGAACTCACTCTACCATGTTTTCTGTAGGCTGGCTGCCACTGAGATGTAGAAATAAATAAATCCCCAAAATGCCTTTCTTGTACGTGTTTAGTTTAATTGCTGTATTACAATGCACTAGTCATTAAGTAAAGGAGAGGACACTCTTGGACAACACAGGGTTTTTCCCCCACACTTCTGGAACTTATAAGCATCTTTGACCTCCTCAGTTTGACATGGGAATGGCAGCACTGCAGTGAGATGTTCTATATTCATCCCTTGTGCAAATCAAACCAGAATGCACTTGGCCTGTCATATTGTATTATTTTGAGAGATGACTTCACATTGTCCAATGCAGCTTTATTGCTGCTAACCATCTACAGAAACCAAGACATTATATAACATGAATATTACAAAACACCCTCACTGTCACATCTATTAGTCCTGTGCTCCTTTTCCTTGACTGAAAAATATGCCCACCCTATATTGTACATTTTCTCTGTCTGTTGCAAAAGACATTGAGAACAATGTCTCTCCAATAATCTCTTAGGAGCTTTTGTTCACAAAATGTATATGGGGGAAAAGAAAAATGAGACTTTCAGGAGAGTGATTTAATCTAAATTCTAGCTGTATTTCTTCCAATTGTTTTAAATATTCAATAATTTCTCTCTTTGTCAGATTGAGAATATCACATTCTCAGGAGCTGACCTTTCCTTTTGAAACCTTGTTCAGAAACCAGGCACCTTTTAGTGGAGTCTTCCCCTTTAATAGAACATCTGCCCCTCTCTTCCTTTCGGGGTTTTTAATCTTGTTTCTCCTCTGGATGCTACAAATATTTCCTTGACTAGATCTCTAAGTGTTCATCCCATATTGTGTAGAACAGGTATTTGAACTTGGTAATAAGTGTTTCCTTTGGAGAAATGATAAACCCGTATGTGATTTGTCTCACCTAGCTGTAGTTGTCAATTCTTGTGAGTTACTGTACAGTGAACAGAGTTTAGGAGCTGGCTGCACATGCTGCAAGGCTTAGCCAGGCTTTAACCATCTGCCTCAATGACTGGAAGGTGAAGTCTTTAAAAAGATTTTTCTACTGCTATTAGAGTTGTATGCCTTTTCAAAGAGAGGAGCTAACATATTAAGCAAAGTATGCATCATCTATTTCATCCGTTACGTTTTTGTTTGTTTTTTTGTTTTACTGGGTTCTTAGCTCTGCTAGTTTCTGACAGCTGTTTTGAGAAGGAAATATGAAATATAGGATATCAGTGGTATTCACTCTTCCTTTTCAAGAGTATCTTTCAATTATTTTTTCAGCAACTGAATTAGTTATTTCATAAACAAAATAAAATGTAGAGTTGGAAATGAAATCTCACTCAGAATTTCTATTTTAACTTTTGTGGCTTTAACCCAGACTGTTCTTGTGACCCAGACTCCTGTGATCTCAACCTCTGTTCTGTGGCTTGATTATTAAAAAAATAAATTTTTTGAGCGTTGTAATACACACACTAAGGAAATGTTAATTAACATGCTTGGAACACTGACTAACAGCACAGTGGTTTGGTATGTGTGGTTAGCATGTATTATTCCTGTTAGCTATTTTGAGAGTCCAGGTACTGCACATTCTGATACGGGTTAGTCAGTTTGGCATATAAGTGCTGGGATCTTCAGGAATTAATTAATCTACAGCTCTAAGCTCTAAGAGAAAATTGCAGACACTGAGGGTCCTCTCTGCCTAAAAAGATTCTGTAATACCTAATTTCAAGTGGGTTGGAAATTAGGAGCACTCTCCTGTCCTGTTTGGCAGTAGTCTGCACAAAAGAGAAAAGACTCCATGTAATAGTAGAATTTGTTTTTGACATCTTTTGGGAATACCAGTTTGGGAAATAACAGGCAAGGAAACTGAGAGAACCTGAGGCTAAATTGTGTGCAGTGGGATTCAGTGGGTGAGCACTAGATGTCTTTGTTCCTGGGCTGGGCAGTGGAGATCCACGATACATAGACATGGAGTAGGGAGAACTATCCCAATGAGCAGCCACTGGGAGTCTTACTGCAGTTTGCATACACACCTTTCTGTTGAAATTGAGGCTTGAGGGTGCTAGATACAGAGAAAAAACAAACAGTGGAGATATATTCACTCAAAACTTCACTCTTCTGTTTTTCTGGATCAACCTAGTTCCTAGGATCAATGTCAGGGCTCAGTAAATTCCCCCTAAGGCAAGGCAGATGTGAAATCTAGGCTCATAGCTGCGAGGGAATGATACAGACCTGCATCTGCTTTAAAGGCCATTGCTATGCAGACACAGTGGAAAAGATGCCAAACTCCAGGCTCTGAGAGGAGCTTGTTTGGTGCCTGTGGTTGGAGCACAGTCTGAGCCAACACTGACTACCTTCCAAAGAAGAGGGGAGATGGCAGTGGTGGTGAAGGGGATGTTACTCATCTTTTGCATCGTGTGCTTCCACGTGTAATACTTGTCTCAAAAGTGCAAAGTCTTGGTCTAGTCTTTCTTTAGTCTGAGAATAGATATTCTCAGAGAGGAGAGAGAATCTGAGCACTTACATTTAGAGGCAGCAATGAAATCTAGCCTACAGGTTGGATGGCTACCTTGAATGGTCTTGGCATCAGGTTGCTGAAGATATGTCTGCAATAAGAAGACTACCAATCACCTTTAAGCGTTTGTTTTCTGGTATTTTAATGGGATTTTACTATGATTTTTAGAAATTGTTACTATTTCATTATGGAATGAAAATAAATTAAGTGATAGGTAGAACTTGAAGATCTAGAGAGTTCTGGAAAGGTTAAGTATCTGTAACTATGTGCAAGATATCACAGTTTTGTGTGTTTGAGGCCCCAAAGTTTGACTAAGTCACATTTTGGTTCATAAATGCTGTGATTTGGGATTCTGAAACTAGGTAGTGTTTCTAGGACATTTCTGAGAAGAGTATTTATATCATTAATCACTTGAGCTTTCTGATTTTTTATATTTATGTCCAGTTCTAATCTAGCAAGTCATACAGTGTCAAGCTTTAAAATCAGTCCTTAATTTTCAGTGAGTGGAAGGCCTCACCATGCACATGGAAAGCAGTTGTGCTGAAATCTAAGCATTTAGCATTAGGAAAAGAAAGTATTATTGACCCCAGATTTGGTTTTAGTAGACTATTTTATGGCTTTGAAAATATGTTGCTCATTGATTCATCCAAAAATTTTCTGACCACTTGTGATGATATCCAACTTTACATAACCCTGTAGTGTGGAAGGACAGTGGTGACAGATTGCTTGTATTTCAGTTGGACGTTGCTTTAACTCTTGGATCCCAGTTCCCAGTACAGTTCATAAAGTTTCCTTTTCTCGAACCTGACTTGCTGTGTGACCAGAACTGTGAGGGTAATATGGCCAAGAGGAAAGTAAATTGTAACTAGAACATCCTGCAGAGAGGGCACATCTGGCACCACAGCAGTGCCTCCTGCTCTCCCCAAGGTACACCCACCAGGCTGAAACCTGGTCACCAGGTGGTTGCTGAACAATGCCAGCACCGCCTGATAATTCTCTGGGGGTGTTGGGAAAAGTTTTGCACCTAAGTGGAGCAAACTTGTGTATTTGTTTCCCTGTCTCCATTTATTAGCATCAATAAATTCAAGAAACTGCATAATATTTGAGCTGTCAGCTGCCTAAAATTTCACTGAGAAAAATTTTAAGTCAGACAAAATAGCTTTCAAATGCTTCCACACCTCTTGGGGAATGTAGGTGTTAAACTAAGATTTTGAGGTATTAAGATTTTGGGGGGAAGTATGAGCACAGACAAAAATGTTTTCATGCTTTTTAGATGCTGCCCATGGGCTTCTAGCAACCTGCCAGTGTGCTTTGCTTTCCAAGGTCAAAGGGATCACTGTGCTCTATTCTGGCAGATGACTTGAGTAAAACTGTGCTTTAAAGCAGCTTGCATGTAAGGCCTCCTTTGCAAAGCATGAAGGAGAACCTATAGTGTGATATTTGATATTTTAGAATCTCTAGTTGAGTGAAATGCCTTAAATAGAAAATAGGCCTGTTCTGAATGAAAACCTATCCTGGGCACTGTGCAGATAGGCACCTTTATTGCTTCCAGAAGAACTTGTCTCATGTAAATGGATATTCTGTTACTAGAGAGCTCTTTTTTTAATAGCTTGAATAGCCATTTACAAATAACAGAATAGTGTGGAATGCTCTATTTTTATAGCTTAGCTGTATTCACCTGGCTGTAACTAACCCTGTGCTGCCTTCACCATATCTGAGGCTTTTGCCTGCAATTCAGTTGATTTACAAAATCCAATGGATCCCAAAATCAAGTTCCAAAACTGTGTAGATGTAGCAGTAAGAGGAATGATTTTGTTTGGGTTTTTTTCCCCACTAAACCTACCCACCCACCCAGAACACCCAGATTATAAATCCTTCAAAAGGTAGCAAAAAATATGTGTGATTGAACTGATTACAATTAGGAAACACAATGTTTGTCATTGTTTCATATTAGTATCTTTCTGCTCTATGTTATGGTGGTTTTTTTCCAACGTTTATTGTGTGTGTAATGAACCTGTATCAAAAAAAGCCCAGTTCTTCCATTTAGAAGTGCAACATGAAATGAGTGCTATACAGGATATAAGCTTTCTCTAATAGTTACAGATTTTTTAATTGAAATTCCTTTTAAAGGGAATTTAATAGCTATAGCTTTATAGGTTATCAGACATAGCTTTAATTCTTGGTAAAATTAAAGTCAGATTTGCTGAACCAAATAGATACTTTATTTTTCTGATCGAATCAGAAAAATAAAGTAGTTCAACAAGTGGTATATTGCTATCTCTCTATATTTCAGACTCTGCAACTACACGAAAGAAGGTTGTAGCAAGGTGGAGTTCAGTCTTTTCTATTCAGTAGCAAGTGACAAAAGGAGGGGAAATGGTCTGAAGTTTCACCAGAAACTTGTTTTAGATGGATATTGGGAAAATTTTCTACACCAAAAGGGTTGTCAGCCATTGGAACAGGCTGCCCAGAAACGTGGTTGAGTCACCATCCCCTGGAGGTGTTTGAAAGATGTGTGGGAGTGGCACTTCAGGCCGTGGCTTAGTGGTGAACATGAAGATGCTGGGTTAACAGCTGGACCTGATGATCTTAGATGTCTTTCCCAACCTGAAGAATTCTTTGGTTCTGTACCAGGGAGTTATATTTACATTGTAGGTAGAGACTCAATTTCTATTTCTAATGTTGCTCATGATAGATGAGCTGTCTGTTTAAAACTTAAAGGTCTGCTTGTCCAAATGTAAATACTTGTTGACTAGTACTGGTTTGTTTGTTTGTCTGTTTGGGGTTTTTTTGTTGGTTTGTTGGTTTGGGTTTGGTTTTTTTTCTCTGACACTGCTGTGCATCATAATGCACTTAAGGAAGAGTTAGTATTTTCAAGATTTTGAAAATACAGCATTTCCCTCTCAAGAGCAGAAACTTAAAGAGCAGATTGAAGGATTAACCACTTCTAAAACGCAGACACACTTAATTAAGGATAGTTACCATTCTTTGGAGGGAATCTTAGCTGGACCAGAAAAGACAGCTGCTCTTTCTCAGGGCTAATGGCAGCAAGAGTCACTTAAGAATACAAAGCCATGACTGCCAGACTCTGTGTGGGTGATGCACAGTGTGCAGTGCACAAGCAGGAACTCTCTGAGGTTCATGCTGATATCCAGTGGGGTTGGCATCCACATGCTTCTCTGCATCATTTAGGACTGTGACGATTGTCCTCTGTCACCTGACTCGTGTCTCCTCCTCCCTGGCCCATTCAGGCTGCTCACAGACTTCATCCCCCCTGCTCAGCAGTGCTGCTTGCAGCGCCTACAGGCACCTTTCAAACATTTCTGCACACAGAGTTACCCTCAGCCTGTGCCTCTGAAGGCATTTCTCACCATTGGTCAGAAGAAAACCTGACATAGGAAATTCATAATTAAAGCCACAGATGATAAAATTTAAAAAGTATGTCTAGAGTGTCTGGATACAGTTTTTCATGGGCCAGTGCAATCTTTGGCTGTGCCAGGCAACTGCCTTTTGGAAACATTGGGTGGCCTGCAATTATTCTGTTTAGCTTTTGCTTATGCAAAAATGATCAACTTCTTGACAGCATCTGTTACTAACCCAAAGGTCATAGATGTCCAACCTGCATTTATATGAAATAGAACCAGATGCAGACTATAAAATGATCTGAATATTTTTTAAATTACTTCACTGATATTTTGTCTCATATTTTCTTACAATTCATGATTAATATTTTTAAAGGTTATTTATCTTTCATCTTGGGTTCCACTATTGTTGACTTAACCTTAAGGCTTGATAGAGCTTGAGAATGAAGATCGCTTGCTGAATGTACTTTTAAAATATATTTCAATTAGTAAAACATGAATTCAAGTCGGTAGAGTTATAAATTATAGACATTAAAAGAAAATTATGTGAGTTTTTTCCTTATTTTTTTCTCACAAGCAGGGTAAAAATGAGGATTTTTTGTCCTTTTAATATCCTGCTGTGTATGATAAAACTATGCCAAATAGATTAACAACTTTTGACCCAATAGCTGCAATTGGTAGAGGTAGAATATATGTAGCAGGCTCTCTCTTTCCCCATTTTGTATTACTAATAGTAGGTTATAACAATTAAAGGACAAAGTTGTCATCTTATTTTTGGTGGCAGAAATTCAAGAAATATTCGTCCTGAAAGAAAAATAATATTTATGGAAAAGTTTTCTGAGTAAGGCTGTCTGGTCGCTCCAGCAAACAAAAGTTGCAGGCAATTATCTGAAAACCATAGAACTGAAGCTTCTGAAATAAATTTAGCACTTGTTTCACTCTATTGCTGGGGGCAACACTGCACATACATGAAGCCAAGCAGGTATTTGAATACTTTCACTGAGTAAAATTATTTGACAAAATTATAAATTGCTGTCTACAGTGTGAATTATGTGATTCTTTTTGAAGTTATTTAATGCATGAGATGTGTCTGCTAATTCTGTCTTTACAACTTTTTTTAGTGTTACATATATTTATTCTTAAAAAAAAAATTAAAAAATACTGTTTTTAAGAATGATGCCTTAAGAGCTCAAGTGAAATTTTCCTAATGCCTAAAAAAAAAGTAATAAAAAGGACAAAGTGTGTTCTCTACAATAATTTTTGACGTTATTTCAACAAATAGCAACGTTATCAATAAAAACCTATTTGAATCATTATCACACCACATCTCAGGAATTATGTGACACTTGGTAACACATCAAACCTTCACAGGGAAATGAAATAACAGCTAAATTTGTGATGAAATACCATGAGCTTTGTTCTTTGTAAAAATTCCATATTCCAATTGCAAAGATTGTAAAGAAAATACACCGGTCAATTGTGTTTTCTCTATAACATCTGAAAAGTAAATGTATTTTCGTTTGCATGAGGTACAGAGGTCTGATGCAATCCACAAATGCAAGATGATAAACAGTAAATGAAATTAGAGTGCAGTGTGAGGAAAGCCGATGGCGTATCCAACAACTCCGTGTCACATTTGTGCCTTGCGAGGTAAAGGCTGTGAAATAACTCTTCCAGCTATCTACCTTGTTAGTTTGTTTTTAGAAAAGATACTTATAAAACTGTTCAGTAAAATTCTTTGCTGTGAGGGTGGGGTGACACTAGAACAAGTTTCCCAGAGACGTTGTGGGTGCCCCATCCCGGGAAGGTTGGGTGGGGCTCTGAGCCCCTGATCCAGTGGAAGGTGAAGGGATGGATATGGGTATGCTTTTTAAGAGCATCAGCAGACCTTCTTGGAGCTGCTAACTGGTCCTGGTATCAGGGAGTTATTCCATGTCATACCCTAAAGTGTCTGCCTGACCCCCACCACCTTAACAGAGAAGATGGTTCTGGTTTGGAAATGCAAACTATCACATTCATAAATAAGAGATTTGTGGTGTTAAACCTCTGTTGAACAGAATCACTGCAGACAAATACCAGGAACAATTGTTTTAATGACAGATAATCAGCTGAAATTAACTCCCATATAATAAACTTGAAAACACAGATCTTTATTTGAACATTTATAGTCTATTGTCTATGCAGATTGGTAGCTCCAGTTGTCTAGGCTAAATTCATTCTCACACTGTGTGCTGGTTCAGTACTTCAGTCCAATAAAAACAAAATGGGTTTTATTTATAAAAAAAATTATCGGCTGAATTTGAGATTTTCTGTTGTTCAGTAACTTGGTTTCTTAGCTTTGAAAGTCCATTTTCTTCTTATTTCTCTATGAAAAGTTTTGGGGGTGGAGAGGGGGCTTCTTTTTTCTTTTTTTTAATTTTTTTTTTCCCTCCGTGCACCTGCATGTTTTACACTGTTTTTTAAACAGTTGTGTTTGGTAGTTTAAGTGTTTCCTGTCACAAAAACAAATGTCCCAGCGATCACCAGAAACTGTACGCTGTTCAGTGACTCATGAGGCTTCTCAGAACAATTTTTAAGCAAATAAATTAATACAACTCATAACCACCCATAACCACATTTACAATCTGTTAAAGGAAGATGAATGTGGAGTAATGTAAGACATATGTGATTTTCTTTTTTATTGGTGTTTCTTTTTTTTCTACCAAGACCTGTGGAAATGGATTAATGATACATTTTTCTTACTCATATCCATGCCACAATACTCATCTTGCTGTCCATGCAAAATGACGTAAAGTGGAGAGAAGCTTTGTTTAAAGTGCAAGGAAGACACGAATATGAGATGGAAACAAGAGAGTCATATCAAAATATAAATAAATAATGAATATATGAGATCAGTATCTTGCAAACTTAGGGCACGCGAGCACCTCATGCGAGCTGTCCCGCTGACTTCAGTGGAAAGCTCCCGTGATTTGTTGAATTATCCAAACAAACATTTTTGCATTAGACACAGGAATGGCTTTAAAGCACATAATTTGCTTCTTTCCCTTTGAGGACTGCATGTTCTTGCATAAGTGACATTGAGGTCAGAGCACTCCTGCTTCTTAAAAGTTCATGCATGAAGCTAATAATTATAATAATTTAAAGAAATTAAACTCTTATTTCTTTTACACACTTTTGAGATCATTGCTCTGAGTTCAGTATTTTATCATTCCTTTTGTAGTTATTCCTTTGCATTCCCTTGAAAATGCCAGAGCCTTGTCAAATGTGGCATCAAGTACCTCATCAATTTGGGCATGCAGTGTTTAAAGCATCAGTTTGCTGATATTCTGCTCATGGTAAAATAACAAAGAAAATGGTTCATAATCAACATGGGAACTTCAGTGAGTTTCCTCTCTTCTCACAGAACTTATCAAAGACTTATCTGCTGCTCACTGTTTCCAACGCACACACCAGAGGAGGACCATTCTTTCTTAAGAACTAAAAAAAAGCCTTCAAAGACCCCAAAAAGAACCCCAAAAGTCCAACATGATATTGTATTAAAGCCAGAAAGGACTTTGGTAGCAGTCAAGAGTTGTCCAACTTCCCTGGACATCTCTTCAGAAGGACAGTCACTGCTAATTTGTTACATGATGGTCCTGATAGAAGGAACCTACCTCTTGGGGGATGTGTTGATACCTTCACCTCCCTTGTTGTCTTCCCAGGCCTGGCTGTAAATTCTGCCTGTCTTGTTAAGACCTTGTTCCTGTCAGATTACTTAGGGAACTGTTGTGTAGGGACAGCGTTCATTCTCCTTTCCAGTCCTGTCCTGATAATTTCTCCTGTTGACAGAGAGAAAGAAAAAGTCACATAAAAATATATTTATTATCCTTGCACTAGCTTAGTGCTTTTCAATGTTTTTTTCAAAATAATATTGTTTAATCTAAACTGTGCAGATTTGAAATTTTATTTTTCTCTTCTCTTTTGGATGAGACCTTTATCTCATTTCTGGTTTACATCTATGCTGACAGGTTTATGACATCGCTGCTGTGTTTTGCCAACCATAACAGTGTAGACAACTGCTCCTAGCAGTGAAAAAGTACCTGTGTAGGACTTAGAAATGACAGGTGTGAGATTTGTGAATGGCTAAGCTATCAAGAGCCATTATCAACGAAAAGCCAGTGTTTATTGGATTCTGCTTTTTCCATAATGTCAGTAACTTCTGCAGTTTCATAAAACCAACTTTTATCATTGCAGTTTGGGCTGGCGTGGTTGCTGTGGGATGTTTCAGAAGACAACTGCTTCATGCAAATTAGAAAGGAGGAAAACCCTCAACATGGTCACATCCTGGCTGTAACCAAAATGCCATCTCTGTAGAGCAGCAGAGGAGGTCCCAGTCCCTTCAGCATCCTGCTAATATAACCCAAGGCACTGCAGGGTTTCTGTAGGTCAGAAGCAGTTCATCCAGGCCTCACAACCACAAACATTTTGCTCTTTTAATTGCAGTAGGAAGTAGAAATTCAATGGTGAGACTAGTTCAGGCAAAAGCTTGCATACTAAAACAAATAATTTAAAATTCTTAGATTACAGGCAAATTTCTCATTATCTATGGCTCACCAGAGGTTACAGCCTTGGCTGAACGTACACCTCCACAGTGAGACTGCAGGGATACAGCTGTTTCACCAGGCATGTAGCACCAGCCAAATTCCTAATGTGGGACAATTCTCTAGTTACTCTGGGAAGTTAAAATGAATTTAAAAATGAGGCTGGTGGATGGATCCAGCTGTAAATGCTAATTACAAAGCCCTGTGGACGTGGGGTACATTAGATATACTTCAACTCTGTACTTCAGAGCCTTGATCCCATTTCTAATTACAATCAGCCTAAGGGAAGAAACAAGAGAAGCCTTATAAAAAAAATGGGCCCAAACCCAACCATGTGAATATGCATGACCATGTTGCACAAGTGCAACCTAGGTAAGGCAGGTGACTGACCCAAAAGTTTATAATGTGCTCTCTGGCATTAAGATTTGTGAGTCACAGTCCCAGTTCATATTCACAACTCATCTGGGATAAAATATATCTGTCTGGCAATTTGTTGGCATTTCTACACAGCTAATTACTGCTTTTTTGTATTTTCTTGTATTTCGCATAGGACTGTAGTTTCTCTCCCATTTCACACTCAGTGCTAAGACAATGCACTCCCTGCCCACAGGGCTTGTCTACTTTCATTTACAGGCAGGATGCTCAGGGCTACTTTATCTTTGTGCTGGAAATACGTACAGAAATTCCTATACTTGCAGGAATCTCCCTAACAGCTGTTTGGGCCTGAGGCTGAAGTTAGAGCCTGCCTAAAAAGACAACAAGAGCTGAGAGATGATATTAAACCATTATGGCACAGACTAAGTCCATTCAGCTCCCCCAGGTGTTGTGAACAGAAAAGGTTAAGCAGACAGCTCAGCTAAGTCACTTCAGATGTGTATGGCAGGAATAAATACTTTCAGTGTGACACCCACACTGATGAGCTGCTGGCTTCAAGCAAACTGCAGTGCAAGTTAATGAGAGCTGTGAGCTGCTCTGAGCCTGGTACAGGCTGGGACTCCACATGAGCAGACCAGCCACATCCCAGAGTGAGTGCAAGCTCATGAGCAAGTTTTTCTTGTTGCAAGTCAGTGATTTGGGTTGCCACAAGGCAGAATTTGGAAAGCAGCATCTCAGCAATTTAGCTTCTGGAGGCAGCACTCCTGGAAGAAAATGCAAGTCACAAAATTTTGACTGGCATCTCATTTGCTCCAAGTACTTTAGTCTTGATATAAAAGCCAAAAAGCCATTAATATGTGAAATCCACACTAATCCTCCAACAATGTCAGCATGGTACCTGTATCAAGAGAAAAGGAGTCAGTCATTACAAGTGGAAACACCCCTCATCCAAAACAGTGCCCTGGTGCCTCTGAGAACTCAGTGTTTATGCCAGAGGGTATAAAAGGAAAGATGGATAGTGAAAGAAAAAAATGGCTTGACAGTTTATCTGACAATGATGCAGTTAAACAGGAAGACAGCCCCTCTCAGTATAAATCTTTGAAACTTTGTTGAAGTCTATGCTTGGCAGCACCAGCACTCATGACTCTTACTCATGATTTTGATTTTGAAATAACAGCTCAGCAGTCCTTTGGCTTTCTCATTTCAGATTACCAGCCTGCAAAGGCATTGAAACTTCCCATAAGCTCTGGAAAAAAAAAAATCAGTTTTTAACCCTAGGCCATTGGTTTTCAATGTGTGCAGTTTTATGACTGAGGAGAAGAAAGCTAAAAGGATAATTTGATTGCTTTACTGCATATTTTGAATTCAAATTGATTGTGAGCTTTTAAAATGCAAATTCAATAAATCAGTGCTTAGATACACACACTTTAGTTTGCAGCTGCTTCTAATGTTAACCATTTATGCTGTAAATAGCATGAAGAGGAGAAAGGAAAACTGGGTGATGTTCAGCCATGACATATGGACAGAAGTTTGGCTTCTGTTGTCTTGGAAAAACATCTTTAGTTAAAAAAAAAATCAGGTATTCTACATCTTTGGCAAAATTGAGGTACATAATAGAAACTTAGCCAAAGTTTTCTCAAAGTTAGAAAGGCTGAGCATTTGGTTTGATTTGAGTTGTGAGTAAAGCTTAGCTCTGAAGCTTATTTCTCTGCCAGAAACCATGCAGGTTTCCATTGAATTCCTTAGTGATTTTTTTAAGAAAAGCATTTGTTCTAGAGTCTTCCAAAATGTAACACCCATTGGAATAAATGCTTTTTCATGTTTATTCTTCAAATTAATTACTTAATTAAAAGCTAAGTAAAGGAAAACCTTGAGAATCCTGAATATTTGGTCAGGATTAGGACTCCCCATGTAGCTACAGTGCTCACATTCTGGAAGTTGCTTAAAACTCCTTTTTTACTCAAAGGCCCATATTCCATAGCCATATACACAGTCCAAAGCTGATCTGAGTAGAGGAAGGCAGTGTCAGGTTGTCCGAGAAGTAGTCCTGGGAGATGTTTTCCACAGCCTTCCCGCCAGCAGCCTGACAACACCTATGCCAGAAAATTCTACACAGCAAGAGGCACAGTTTGTGTGAAGTACTTGGGAATTTACCTCCTTTTTTCGTGCTATCAGCTGCTACCACAATCTATTCCTTCATGTTTGAAAAAAGAAAATGAAGATGTTCCAGGTAATAGCACTTCTGCTCTGTGAAATCAGTCATAAAGGGGCATTCTGGAATGTCACAGCTTGTGTAATGTAATGCTTCAATTGGGTGCCATGTCCTCAACAGCCTGCAGTCCAAAGACCTCAACTTTAGCTAAAGCTTTTGAAAGACAGAAAGAAAGAGATGGCAAATAGTAAGATAAATAGCAGCTTTATGAGGCAGAATGAGATTTTGGTTTTAGCAGGGAACTGTGGAGCCAGGGAGGATTAAGGGGGATGGAGGTGACAGGTATTTTGTAGGAAGTGAGTAGTTTTTTTCCTTGAAGGTACTTGTTATTTAAAGGGCCACATTTTACCACTGCAGAGATCTCTGAATTCTGAAAAAAATTTGGACCATGGTTGAACATTGATGCCGTTACAAATGTAAGACATACTGTCCAAGGAAGGTGGAAGAAGAGGGCATCTGAGGAACCCAAAGCCTTGTGTAGAGGACTGAGGCACTGAAAATATAGGGGTCTCTTTCTAGGAAAAGAGAAACATGCCATGCAAAAGGTCCCGATGCCATATAGCTGATTTAAATAAATTCTGAGAAATCTAATTGTGCCTTTTCACTGCTTCATCAGGGTTCTGGATCTCATTTAAATAATTTCTTGTCTACAAAGAAGTTGCAATAGCATCCATATTATTTATTTTCTTGTCTTTTTTTCTCTTTCCTTGTTTTTGCCTCTCCCATTTCTCATCTTTAAAATGGGAGTTTTAAAGAAGTGCCAAAGAGAAGCTGAGCAGTTTTGTAGTATGAAAGCAGGAGGTAGGATTCATTTTCCCTAATTTTTTTGTCTATATTCTAGATGTTTGCTGTTGAGCTCAATACTTGGCTTTCTGCCTGGTTCAAAGTGATGGCTTTAGACATTTTCTACCTTATCTTTAATGTCTCCTTTTAGGATGAGAGGACATTCACCCCAAAAATGCCTGCTTCTAAGTATAGGAGACAGCTGTACAGTTTCACAGTAACACAGGCTACACTCTGTGCTCAGATTTATTCTGTGCAGAATGCCTGGTTCAGCCACAGATATCCTGTAGGATCTTTGGCAAAACATCTCATAATTTCATGTCCATTACCCATGATAAACCTTTCAGTGATCACATGGTAGTGAAAGGTTATCAGACCTCTGTCTGATGCCCTGTTAGACTGGGTGTTGGCCAGGGCAGGTGATCATCTTCTATTAAGAAGAATCACAATCCTATTTGGAGCTGTGAGGTATTACACTGATTGCAGTAAGTTTTAATGCTATGCTACTTATTCATTAATATTCTTAAAAACACCTTGAAGATGTGAAGTACTGAGAATGATTTAAAGTTAAAATAATGAGAAAAAGGCAAAGCTATGAGTTGACCAGAAGACAGAGAGAACTGTCTTGGGAAAGTGTAGGTCAGGGCTTGTGCAGTTCTGTAATCAAAAAAGTGTAACTTTTAGTCCAGCTTTATGGTAAATAGCTTTAGGTCTACCTAGTGTCTGACTCCTAAGAACCTTTATGCTTCCTCAGTGGAAATTACTGGATTCTTAAAAATATGAATTATTGAATTCTGTAAAGGTAGTCCAGGCAGGAAAGCTAAAACTGATTTAAACAGAAGAGTGCAGCCCTCTGTGATTCTGACATTTCTAAAGGTTTGGAATTTATTAAGATAACAAGGTAAATCCTTCTGTTTTCCAGAAAGGAACAAATCTTCTCCAAACCAACGATAAATTAATTTTCCTAATTTTTGTGGATGGACATACAATTTCTCTTTTCCTCTTTCAAAATCCAGCATTCAAAAATCAGTTGGGTTTTCAAAGATTTATTTATTTTTGGATGCGCATGAAACAATGTCTTGCCAGGACCTGAATAATTTAGAACAGGACAAAAACACATGTGGGATTTCTCCTTTAATCAATGTCAGTTCCATATACCCTGCAAAGGGATTTTCCAAGGGTTAATATATATTATGTATTGTCATTCTTAATTTCTTCTCCATATAAATAAGGTAACATTTCTACTGAAGTAAGGTCCAAATGGCACTCCAAGCTTAGAGCTCTCTAATTCTTTTTTGCCTTTAAGACTTCCTAGCACCTTTACAGCTACCAGCTGTAGCTTCCAAAAGCAACCAAAAACTTCCAAACAAAACAAAACAACACTGAACTTTCCCCTTATTGTTTTCTTTTTCTATTAATTCAGTTATAAAGAGTTCCACTAATGGAGCTGCTGATATACACCTCGTAGTTTATAGATCCCTCTTTTCTTTGAGAGGGATACACAGTTAAGGGAAGTGCACACCCTGTCGTGGACCAAGGACAAAATTCTGGCAAACAACTCCTACATTCCAATTCTATAATACCTTTCACAATCAGTTTTACCCTGAAGCAGCTTCTCTTATGTATAAACCCTGAATTTGCAAGATATTTTAAACTGCCTTCTGCCTATGCAGGGGCTGGTGTACGTGTGGTCTCTGTGCCCCCATCAAGTGCTATTCTGTCGTGCAGTGGTTCAGGCATTGAACATAATAAGGAGATAGTGCAAGGTGCTCAGGATACTTTGGAATTAAGCTGGGTCCTCAGCCTTCTCAAGAGTTTCAGGTCCTGCAGAATTAATCAGAGTAAAAAATCTTCAGTGGATGGTGGGTTTGGATTTAGGGCTTGAGCTGAGATATCCAGTACCACTGAGCTGATGCTCTTAGCAGGTTATATTATTCCATAGCCCATGGCAATCCTCAAGCTATCAGTCCTATCAGTATCTACTTGAGTTTAGGAATATCTACTCCTTCACTTTTCTTCCAAAAGTGGAACTGACACAAAGAGAATTGTCTCTGGGACAAGAAAGAGACGGAAAATCTCTCAAAGTCTGTGCTAACACATTTTAGCCAGATGTACAAAGATTTTCCTATTCATTTCCTATTGATTTATCTGGTTTCAGTTTTTGTGCCTTTCTGCTTTGTTTTCTTTCAATAGGAAACAAAATACCCACCCAGGAAAAGAAAAATGAAAAAATAATTGTAAAGCATAGGTCCATGGACATATCTTCTTTAAGCAGCTATTTTCAAAGAAAAGCATTTTAGTGAAATATTTGTAGTAGATCTACTAATTGAATTTAGAGCATTTAATCTAGATACATAATTGCTTTAAGAATATTGTCTTTTCTCAACAAACATTTGGTTCATTTCTCTGATAGTCCCTTGTGAAGTCACTGAAGAAAGAAAAAAGGACGACATCAAAGGACTTCCAAAACCAACAGATTCATCATCTTCCAGGATAAAATTTTTGTAAGAGCCAAGTCTACTGTGGAAAAGCAATATCTCAGCAGGAGGGTGCAAATTCACTTACTGTTTTGTTCCCATCCATACAAATCTTCAGAACTGGTACAATGACTGTAAGGCATGTGAACTCAGGAGGCAGTTTTCTCATTTGCAGCATCAAATCTAAGAACAGATAATCTGCCCCAGTGAGGGTCCAAGGCACAAAATAGAAGAAAGCACTAAGCAACTCCATTTTGAAAGACTGACAGTTGGTAGAGAGCTGACAGCATCACTTAGACCTTAACATAAAATTATGTCAATAAATTTTCAGAACCACTTTATTTTGGGATGGCAGGCATGGAGTTAGGCCAGTTTTGATCCATTCAGATTTGGGCACTGATGAGTGTTGAATGTCTTTACATCAGTTTTGAATTCTGCCACTCACTCTAATCCATATTTTGCCTTGCAAGTCTACAAGATGTCTTTGTGAATCTGATCCAGAGCCCTTGACTGATCACAGATCCTTCTGCTGTGGCAACTTTCTATGCCAACTAAATACTCCATTAAAGTCTTTGGAAAAGAACAACTCACCTGAAAGTGACAGGAAAGCAGCACTGCTTCAGCTCTCAAAGACAAATCATTTGGTTAGAGAATGACTTTTCTAGACTGGATTACTTAATTTCAGGTTTCAAGTTTTGGAGTTTTGTTGAGTTTTTTGTTTGTAGGTTTGTTTTTTTTTTAGCATACTGATCAGATTTCTGAGAACTAATATATGTAAGGTAAAATAAGAAATCCCTAAGATTTCATTCATTGTATCTCAGCATATCCAGTCATACTTCTCAACACGTTGATTAAAAAGAACTATTAAAAAATTAATTTTTGGTCTATGTCTTTTTTTTTTGTTTGTCATGCATTTCTGTAAGTCAACATATCTCAGAGCTGGAAATTGCCGTTGTTTAACCATAAGTAATTGTATTTACAGCTAAAGTACAGCTATCGCATTACTCAGGTCAAAAGCCAATTTATTTATAATACAAAACATTTGAAAACTGACATCTGTTCCTGAAATACACAGAACTCCTGAACTGACGTCAGTGATGTAACCACACAGAAGAATGTTTCCAGTGAATTTCCTTTGTGTTTTTATCTGAATGATAACTCAGCTCAATGTAGTGAAATCTGCTTTCTTTTTTTTCATGCTAAACAATGGTGTGAAAGGGTAAATTTAAAAAAAATGCCCTAATTATGTGAACCAAATTCAAACCTGGGAAGCATAGTTATCTTTATATAATGAGGGTCTTCTTTTTGGACAGATAGAGATATGATAGGCACTTCTGAGAAATTGCCTCTTTCTGTAGAAGATGAAACCTTGAAAGCTGGGATTACTTGTGAACTGGAGAGTGAACAAGTAGAGGTACACTTTCAAATTTTCCTTTATTTTTCAAAAGGTAAACTAGCAGCAGTAGCTTTTGGATTTCTCTAAGATAATATTTTCTGAAAAGATTTCTGGCAATGACTTAAATGTGCAGTTTTCAGTCTTTATCATAGTATGAAACACATATTGAGAGAATAACTTTTTGCAGCTGCTGATATTATCATTAACATGCAGATTATTTCCCTGGATTCCATATTTGTGAGACATCTCTCCAGGATTTCTTATTTGAAAAGGACTCATTAGGAAATAGGGTTATTTTTTCTTAGCTATTTAGAGGGTGTCAGCCTATAAGAAAACCATAAGGAAGCAAGTTTTCTGGGACTATCAGTGATAGTTCAATGTCTACATATAAGGTGTCTTTCACGTTTTGCTCATTATACAATAATGAGCAAAACTACTGAAAGTGGAAAAATCAAGTGTAATTTTAAAATACCTATATGTGGCAAATTCTTGAGGTATTTTGGGTTCTTGAACATATTTATAACCTGAGTAGTCCATCTCTGACACTGAGTAATTCAAAAGTTAGGTGTCTCCTGAATCCTTGAGACTTTTATTTCGTCTTCTCTAGTTAATGACAGCACCAGGTCACAGTCGTGCTAGAGAGCGAGACAGAAACTCACCAGCCAACCGTGACAATATGAAGAGAAAGTTTATTTTGAACACAGACTTTTATAACACTGATAGTTGCCATTAGCTGATTGGTCTTATGGTAATTTATCTGACTCCATTGGTGGCTTCAGCTAACGCAGTTCCAAGGACACTGTCTCTAAACGTAACTACTGTTTACATTTCTTCTTCAGAAACTCAATATCTCAATTTCTCTCTGGCTGTGTGAACACAGCCACACCAGTGGCTAACCCAGGCCCATACAGTTGCTTTATGCTAATCCTATTATTTAAGAATGGGAAATACTATTAGATCATCTAGTCTATCTAAGAACCTACTCTTGGTCATTAGTAGGATGAGTAGTAGGTCATTAGTGTATTTCAGACCTCATAGCAGGATTCTTTGGTTGCTTCATAAGCAGTAGAAGGATTTACATCCAGGACAGGAATGCTACCATTTATATGGAATATGAAGACCCCAATCAGCCAAGAGGCAGATGTAGGGGGCTTAGTGCCCCCCCAGAACAGCCTGTTCTAAACTTACATCCAGAGAGGGGTAAGTTCTGACCCACAGACATGCACATCTGGCCAGCCCTGCTTGATGATGCTCTGCACGCCCAGGCATACAGCTACTTCCAAAAGGATTGGGGAACAGCTAAATTGTGTCTGCCTTTTTTCACAAGGATTCTCTCCTTCTCTTTTCAAATGCACTCCACATTTTCACAAAACTTCCAGAAATGTAACTATTTTTGAATTTTCTACCCTTTTTAAAGATTGAAATTAGGATAGTGCTTAGTACTTACCAGACAGACCTTTTAATAGATCTGGTTTCAAAAGTATCCTTGCTTAAGGTAATCAGAATTACTAAAAAAATCACCTTAGGGGAGTCATAATTCTAAATGTAAAAAGTAGTTCAAGCATTTTCCAAATTTAATGCAAAATGTGCCATATAATACTGAATTTCTCCAGCTCTCCCTCTCCCTCTTGAATACCCACATAGAGTACAAAGTATTTCACTGTGGAGGGTCGTAAGTGTGACTTGAGTGATTATGGCTCAAGTGAAATGAGTATTTTCAAGAATCAAGTTTGCTTGTTCCCTTTAGGAATACAAAACTAGATGTCGCAATGGCCCCAAACAATGACACAGAGCTTGCTTAATCTGCAGAATTACTAGTAATGTAGGTGATGCCTGAAGAAGGGCTTTGCTTTTTATTCCATGAGGATACTGTGTTTTAGATGGAAGAATAAATTGGATTTTGCTTCAAACAATGGAAATAGTTTTTTTAATCTTCACTCATACTCTTTTTTTTCCTGGAAAACAACTTAATCTTTTAACTGCCACAGTCACTGTGTTTCCAATAAAGGACTGAGGCCCCTAAAATCAGTAGTTTGGATGCAATTTTTTTTCTAATTTTGTCTGAAATTTCTCTTATTATGTCCAAATAGATGTTCTTATTTAAGCATATCATGAGAGCAGGATCATTCTATGAAGGGAGGTGGACAGAACACAGAATAGGTGAATACGAAATGGCCAGGTTAGGCATGAAAAGTAAGTTTTCATCTGCTACTACAGTGAGATTTTATGATAACTTTAATGAGATTGTGGTGACATGAAATGTACCTATTTTTATTATGTTGATGGATAGAACTGTATGATATTCTTGCATGTAATAAAAGAGACCAAGAAAATAAGTGCCCTGCAACTCTATCCCACTCATACTCATTTTAATGGAAATGATGTGCCCAATTACTAAGCTAATTTTGAAAACATGTTTTGCTGTTTGAAAGTTGTACAGGAATTTCAGAGAATGTGTGTTGTGTTGTCAAATGAATCTCCCTGTGAGCTAGATATCAATCAAAACCATCACATTTTGGACCAACATTTTCAAAACCAGATGTCTGGAATTAGATTCTGAGATTCATGTTTAGGACTTCATTAAGTTTTCAGAAGTGCAAGCTTTAAAAATGGAGACTTCAGGAACAAAAAAGCTGATATGCAGACTCAGAATGAACAAGAGCATTCAGAACTACTTATGTGTCTGAACTCTGAAGAGCAAGCTACTTAGCATCACAGATAGAATTCCTTCAATTTTGTGTTATATGTTATTTTTCATGGATTTTCACTCAAAATCCTCCTCTCTTTTCCACTGCATTGGTGGAATTGATTAGCTTTCTTACACTTAACTTCATTAAGTGAAAGAATCATTTGTGAAGATGGATGGTCCTCATGCAGCTAGAAGAGGCAAGTTAGGCTGTTTACTTTTACAACTGAACCACCTACTTTACTTCTCTAATTTTTTTTTTTTTTTCTGGCATGGCATGGACAGCCTATCTCCATCTGTTCCCCATTTCAAGAAGACATCATTAACCTCACTATTCTGGTAAAATGAATGAAATAAACCATGGCAAAGAAGAAGGTTCTTTCAAATTCTTTTAAAAATCCCCTAAGTCTGTGGAACAGACATGCTTTTTTGAACAAGTTTCAGAACAGTAACATGATTTACTGTATTTTCAACTCAAACTGCATCTACATTAAATCACCACTATATGTGATGTCAAGGTGAATGTAGAGATGGAAAGAAAAGCAGAACATATAAATATTTTAGGGATTTAAAGATAAGGGATTTAAGCATGTGCAGTGGCAAATCACCTCTAGAAATTTTGTTTGGTAGTTTCCAGCTTTTAGAGTCTACAATAGGTAGACTTTCCATGATAATTGATGAAGAAAGTTTGCCTTATCCTTCAGCCAGTACTGCCTTTCTAGGCAACCTGGACATCATTCCAGCAAGACCTACCACAAGAATGTGTCTGTATTCTTCTACAAGCAATTATTTTATTCAATTTCAGGGGTTACTTGGGTTTTGGTAACTTATCACTGAATGACAGAATCACTTATGATTCATGCTTACATGGCTATTGTGAATTCATCTTTGGGAATTACTTACAGATGAGAGATTAAAATAAGTCCTCCTGCCTGGATAGCATATATTTCTGAGATCTGAGTCAGTAGTGATACTGGGTTGTAAGGCAGAAAGGCAGGTTTTGCTAAAGAAAAGGAAAAGAGGTATATCTAGCTCTCTCTCTGCCCTCTGATTTAGAAAACAGTTGTCCTATGGCTGCTTGACAGTGGCTTTTGGACATTCCTTCATGGTTTGGTTACATTGTATGTCATAATTACTAAGTGAATTTGGGGCAAAGTAAATTTAAACCATGGCTGCTCTTCTTTCATTTGATCAGTCATCTGGTTTTCTTGAAAGGTCTTTATTCAGAAAATAAGATCTCAGAGGAAGTGACAGTTACCTACATCTGTGGAATTGTTGCTCACCAACAGTTAGGCCCAAAATGCCAATAAAGGGTTAAACTATAATGATAAGATTTTTATCAGTAAACGTTGCATGTGTATATCACAGCTATCTACATCAGAAATAATGTCTCCACACCTCTTTTATAAATAGAGGGAAAAGGGCACATTTCTGTGATCTGTTTTAGATGCCTAACTGATGATGAACTTAATAGTGACATGACTGGTGCTTTGCACTGACTGTGACAGGGGCCTTGCTGACTGCTTTGGAAGCAGTCACTAACATTTAGTCAAGCCAAACACACCTAGATTTCTAGCACTGTGTATATTTACTTGGTGCTAAAGCTGCCTCTGTAATTTATGTACGCCATAAATAAAAGAACAACCAAAAAAGCAGAGAATTGTAAAACAATGACACTTGAAACAGTCTAGATACCAAGAAATCTTCTTTTATCAGAGATGTTTACACTTCATTGCTTGAAAAGCAATATTTGTTAACATTGTTGTTGGACAGTTAGACATTGAGATTAAAAACACATTGCAATTTTCTAACCAACAGAAAAAGAACAGGAACTAAAGCCCTCAAAGAACAATGGTTTTGATTTCTGGAGGTGATGTTGAGTCATCAACAGATTTCTGCCTCTGGAAGAATGTTTAGGAAGTGAAAGTGCAGTCTTGGGTATTGCAACCAGCCAGAATAACGAGACAAGATCAAGTGATATGATCTGACTATGTCTGTGTCTTCTCAAAAAAAAAAGAGTGGGTATTTTGGTTTTTTTTTTCTCCTTATGGTGATTGTCCTTAATAATTTATAACTGTTTAAGAAGAGTCTGCAAAGGAATTCCAATTCCACAGCACAGGTGCAACCTCAGCCAACAATTCTACCAATTAATTCTCAACTTTCATATGAGTCTCTAAAAATAGTTTTGTCTTTTAGTGTTAAAACTAGAAAAATTGCTTTCATCATTTTTATCTATTATGTGGCCAAGAATTTTCTAGGACCCTCACAAAAAAAAAAAAAAAGAAAAAAGAAAAAAAGAAAAAAAGTAAAGATTATGTCGTTCATACTTAATGTGTCATAAGCCAGAAAGTCATGAGGGGAGAGGAAAGCGTGACAATGAGCTCATACAATTACTCAGGAGAAGAACTTATTAAATGGTCCTGGTTTTTCCTGTTCTTTCCTTTGGTAAGTCTGATTTTCTAAAAATGTGTCTATGAACTCAACAAGCAAGCATTGGGAAAAAAAATGAAGAAATTATATGAAATTGTCAAGGAATGTACACTTTGAAAAAGAGTGTGGCAATGGCTGTGTGATGTATGACTGGAAAGCAAGAAGAAATGTTGGAATTATATTATGGATGCCTTAGAGGAAATGGTCATTGTAGAACATTTAGAGGGATGTGGTTATTAAAGGAAGAAGTGTACACAGCTTGCTTTGATTATACTGGGCTTCATGGGCAAATTATTCTAGATGAGACCTTCTACAGGAGAAGAGTATGAAAGAGATCATAATTCTAAAAGCTCTGGAGCACAGACATGTAAATTCTAAGTAGTTAGTCTAGTCATGGCAGACAAAAATCCATATAAATAAATAAATAAAGTAAACATGGAAAAGGGGGAGTCCTAATGTAATGGTTGATAATGAAGAAATAGAGCTGCCAGTGGGGCTGCTGAGAGAGCAGTTAGAGAAATGAGCAGTGAAGAACAATCGTGGGGACCAGGAAAAAGCTGG
This sequence comes from Leptocoma aspasia, assembly GCA_013399835.1. Taxonomy (NCBI): domain Eukaryota; kingdom Metazoa; phylum Chordata; class Aves; order Passeriformes; family Nectariniidae; genus Leptocoma; species Leptocoma aspasia. The sequence continues at coordinate 1,606,228 of VXAX01003036.1, read as the reverse complement.
CTGCCAAGAAGAAGGGAAATGACTAAATGCATTAAGGACAACAGGAAGATCAAATAGGCTTTGAGCCAGGCCAGAAAAAGAAATTCAGAGGGAAGCTACCACAGCTCATGTGCTGGATCGAATGTTTATTCCACAGTGAAAGCAACAACTGAGATGTCATAAGGACTCCAAGATTTAGAAGAAAAAATAGAGATAAGACAGACCCCATGAAACTTCTCATACAAGAGATCAGACCTTCATCAAAGTTCAGTGGCTTTTGATAATTGTCTTTGATAATTGTTTGCAAATTTGCTGTGCAGTACTGAATTGGTGTACAGGGTTCCTCTGTTCCAGCAGTTTCTCATCACAATGTGAAAGGTTCATCTCATTCCGTGATGGTAGCTTTTTATGCTTGCAGCAATTCCCTCTGGTTACAAATGGATCATTTACACATCTGAGAATGTTGTTAAGAAGCTCCTGAGGCGGAAAGGGATTCCAGCTGTACCTACTGTTCCTATTTCTTATGGCAGGCTCCTGAGAGTTGCACAACTGCCTATTAGCAAGTTGATGATGGATGGAACAGCTGTAAATTTACAAATAATGGTAAGCTTGAGACTCCTAAATTAGTTAGAGAAGAGCAATTTTCAAATTCTAAACCAGACCTTGAACCAGGATCTTTTTACAGGATAATGCCACCAACAAGACAATAGGTCAGTGGTTGGAAGCTACAAGCATTTCTCTGTCCTTTCAAGTTGTTCTCCATCTTTTTTGAAAACAGATGATCGAAATCTCAGGCCAATTTACCACAGTGTTTTAAGGAAGGGCTTTAAGTTTTTAACTGATCTGCTGGATCATGATTAGAAATCTTTATGCTCCTTTCCACATCATCTCTATTCTTCTGCAAAATCACCTAAATTTATTTGTGCTGGGAGGTAAGTGAAAAGTAAAGAATTAATATATTAAGGAGGCAAAACAAGAATAGTTGCTGAAGGATGGTGAGAAAGAAGAAACAACAGAATAAGGAGGAAGGAAGAATAATGCCACTGGTTCAGCAGATGGAAAAGAGAGTACCATACTCTTGCTGATTCTATGAATCCCTTAAAGACACAATAACATTAAGAGAGCACTCTGGGAAGGTGAAAATGAAAGAATTAATAAAATGTGAACTTGATGTAAAGAAATCTTGTTTTCCTTGTTGCCTTTGACAAAAAGCCAGAAATGTGTCTGAAAGGCCAGACATTTCTACTGAAGGAGAAATGAACAACTTTTCTGGAATGAGAAAACTGTTTCCAATCATACTTGCAATACTGAAAGGAACAGAGTAAAAAGTGACATTTTATTTTTTTCACTGTTGTTTCATCTGCTGGTCTTTTCATCTCAAGGATTGATTGATGGGCTTAGCCTCACCTAACTTTAGAAGTCTTCTTCTGAGCTAATTTTCAGCACATGTAGATTTAGGTGTTTCTGGCAATCATTCATTACTGGGAAATCAATTTGCATCTATAATATTAGGATCTCAGGGAACTCTGGTCAGAAAGAAAAGGCACCAGAAGGTCTTAGAGGACAATTCTTTTCACAAACAAAACTGTATCTTTGTTTGAGGTTTTGTCTTAGTTTTGATGTATATCTAGACTTGGTCTACATTTAATAATGAATTATGTAGAAGGTGTCTCCTTGGCCTGAGAGATTTCAAATGTCTCTTCCTTTTGGATTTGAAAATCCTTGAAATGATTTATTGTAATGGCAACTCAGACTAAAAATATCAATGCCCTATGTAGTTTACGGCAGGGAACAGAAACAAAAATATTGAATTTTAAAATGCACACAAAGAAAGAACACAGAGGAGAGCAACATAAATTTAGTGGTTCTATTTTCATCTTCAACAGCACTAGTACCAACTGTTAATTGTTCTAAAGAGGTGCATGATTAGTGAAGGAGTACACGGAATACTTGTTTCACTTAATACTCAGGTTATTGGTTTTTTATAGAACTAAAGTTCATATGAAAACATGGAACGTGACAGAAGGTCTAAATAGTATTAGTAGGCACTTTTAGTTAATGTTCAGTCTTATATATGGAGTTCAATGATGCTACTATGTGAAAATATGCTTGCAGCCTTTGGAGAGTAGGACTCAACAAGAGCAAAGCCAGGTAATGATATCTGAGATCTGTGTAGGATCTGTGCTGTATAATGTTGGCAGCAGATACATCTGCTGGAAAGGAAGTTCAATCCTTCTGTCCCCAAGATTTCAGTGCCTGACTTGTCTATTCCACTTATTCACATGATTCAAAGTGATTTTTTATGGAACTGCTGACATCCTTAAACATTAGGCCAAAGTTAAGCCACTGGTTCATTGCTTTTCTCTTCTATTCACCAATTGTGTGTAAAACTTTTCTAAACCAAATTCAATTACAATAATCTCATAGAGTGCTTGAAAAAGGAGAGGAAAATGCCACCAAGGGAAATAGAACATGAATCTTTCTTTTCCTTTGGTGCTTTTTCCTGTGAAGAAAATACTTTTATTGATGTTTTGTTGTACCACTTTATTGTTTCATATAGATCAGCTCTGCAGTACTTTCCAAATTTAAATATTAAATGTGAGAAAATTCTTTTGTTGAATCCTTTGAAAAAAAGAGTGACTGAACATTCTCATCTGACATCAGCTGTGTGCCTTACAGAGATGATTCATGAGATACCAAGTCATGGGGAACATTAAAGGGTAAAAGAGCATCCCGAATCCTATTACTTTTATTTCTCTGTTGATTTGGGTTTTTTTTTTTGAAATGGGTGGCCTTTACTGCTTCTCTATCCGCCTTTATGATTTCTGCTAGTCTCTATGTTCTCACAATAAAATAGCGGCACAATCACTGAAAAAGGAAAAATAATCAGAAAGGAAAATACCACTTCAGTTTCACTCAGATACAGCACAATCATGACTTCCCTGGAAGAATGAAGACTGATGCCAAACTCAAGCAACATTGCCTATGAACAACGCACAACCAGCTGATGTGATACTCTTTCACAGCTACTGTAACTGAGGTTGATTTCATCTCAAACCATAGAGTAAACACACGTGTTTAAATAAATATCTTCCCTAAGAAGAATTTTTTGGTTGAGAAACAAAGTTTAGAGTGGAAATTTACTGACAGGCTAGAATACAATGTTTAATTAGAATAGCTGACCTTCAAAGCAAGTCTAAACCTCTATGCTGTTAAGAATATGTGTCCAATAGCTCTATTAATTAATATTATTCAACTGTAGATATCTTTTTGACCCTACTGCACAAAAAAAGGCCTATTTCCTTACATATAGTGAAACTGTGCTATTAGGAGTGTGAGACACCTTTACTTGTCCATGATTCTAACTTCAAATATAGTTCTAGAATTGACTTCTTTTTTTTTTTAACAGACATATTGCATAGCCTGCCCAAAGTAAGAGTGTGTATTTTGGTGCCATTTTAAGCTTAGTTCAAGTATTTTTTACTTTACTAATCAGTTGGGGTTTTTTTAGTGCTGTTTATGTGAAGCTGTAAGAATATGAATTAAAACTCCAATACTGAAATCATATATCAAAGGGGAAAAAAAAAGAATCTTCACACTCAAAGATGCTTGACATGGTGAATTATTTTATTTTATTTTTAATAATGCAATTACAACTATGATTAATGACATCTGTAGTGGCCTCAGGAGAATATCTGCCTATCTATGTTTTTTCAACTACAAGACTAAGATGTCAGTGAAATGCTGTCCACACTCTATCTCCATAATAACCATTTTCCAACTCCAACCACCTGCAAATATGGATTAAAACTAAATTTTGATTTCTTCCACTCTTACACAGTGTTGGTATAAATATTAAAGCCATTTTGTTTATCCATTTTCTAAAGTTATTATTCCTCAAAATCATCACAGCTGTCCTTAAGATCCAACATGTGATTATATATATATATATATTTCTGAAGCAGAGATGTTTGAATGGCCCTTTGTGCAATAAGTCTTGATAATGCATTATTAGACAAAGAGTTTACCTTTATTAAATATGCCAGAGTAAAATGAAGGTCAGCACTGGGTCCAGTTCAAATTTTGGGATGAAGGTGTTAAAAAAATTCAACCATAACAATGTCTCTTTTGGGACATGAACTGATGACATGTTTCTTGTTTGGCCAATCAGTGTGATAACTGAGTTGGAAAACCCTTTCTGGTGACATGAATTTAGTCACAAATATGTCATCTTCTCATACCTTTATGGAAAACCAGTCCAGCATTCCTGTCTGTCTTCAACAAAACTAATTAGCAGGCTAATGAGGGTAGCAGACTGCACAACTCCTTTGGGTTTTCAAAGGAGTTGAAGGAAAAGTCAGTGTTATTTGAACATTGCTACCTGTTTTCCTTTTGCTTCTTTGAAAATTCCATAACAACACATAGAGATACAGATAGACATACACAGAAATCAGGATATAGACCATATCCTATGTAATTAAATAAAATAGTTTCTTGAACAGATGCCTTGCAGGCTCATGTTTCAGTTGCTTTTAAAAATTCCTCTTCTATAACAAAATATTTTTGCCTTTAATGCTGCTGATATTTAGGCATAGTTATTTGTGTATTTTTCTATTCTTACTCTTATTTCATTTTCATCCAGGGTTTGCAGTAATACTGGGGATTTGTTGTAGAAGCTTTGGTCATTCTGAAACCAATGTATCAGAGTGTATAATGTGGTTGGGTCCAATTTTGTTGACTTCCCATTTGCAGACATTTTTAACATAGCATTTCTCTTAAGCACAAAAGCATGGTGCAGCTGCATGCATTTGTCTGGACAGATTATGAGTTTTCAGATTATACACAAGGTCTACATCTTCCTGTAGTGCTCACTGGAAAACATTTTCAATTTAAAAAGTCTACATTTTCAGGGGAAAATAAGTTAGAACTTACTTTTGGAAATTCCAGTTATATGCAACAGATATAAAAGAATTTTAAGATAAGGACATTTCAAACTGGGTTTTATTCATTATGTTGTGTAAAAATGGACACTGCCCAATAAAAAGTTTTATTAGTGTCTTCACAGGGTCTTTATAGCTTCTATATTCCTGAAATATAAATCTTAGTGATGAATGAATTTAGAGCTAATAGTAGGATTTGCTTCCTTTGCTTAAAAGTTTGCTGAAAAGACACTGGTTTATTATCTCCTAGATTAATTTCATTCTTTGCAAGTATATTTAAGGCTGTGTGAAATGAACTAGAGAAAGAATAAAGCGCTAAACAAGTTAATTAAAAAAAAAAAAAAAAAAAAAAAACACAGGCCAAGCAGGGCCCAATCGGC